>JBAMBJ010001300.1:0-258144 GCA_037043495.1 Drosophila recens | reverse complement strand
TAATCTTAAAAGTTGCAAAATATATTTAATTAAATAAAAAGCCAATACATATAAATATGAATGTTACTTATTTATTGGAAATATTATAAGTTAAATATAATTATTGTTACAGTCGAACTTCCCTAACTCGAACTTCCCTAACTCGAATTCTCTCTAACTCGAACAAAATCGAGCAAATTTCATACAATTCTGCTTCCCTTACTCGAAGTCTCCCTAACTCGAACTTTTTTCTCGGATAATGGTGATTCGAGTTAGGGAAGTTCGACTGTATTATTTAATTTTAACTAAAAGCCTCCGGCAGAGATTTTTTTGCATTAAAAATAAAAACAACATAAAATTAATAAAATAAAAAATAATTCTTTTTTTGATCCAACTTTTGTTGCAAGAAAAATTCCATATTAGATCAATAATATTTTAAGCTCTAATCCCATAAAAATAGTAATTCTAAACTAACTTCATTCTTTCGATTTATTTGCTGACGTATCCATTAAATTGTTTTACACCTTTTTTTTCCAACTCTTCTTTCCTATTCGATTTTTTTTCCTTAACTTCAAACGCGAATAAAATGTATAAAACTAACGAAAATCAAAAATGTTTTAATGGTAGAATAAAGCTTCTAGTATTACCTTTCCATAGGGGTATATACAGCTGCAGTCAAAAAATAGTAGTGCCTGCAATGAACTTACAAAAGCTCAAAGTTTAAAGACTTTTAATTTATCCAAATTTTTTATTTATTTTTTTTAAGATACGTTATTATATTGTAAATCCATCTGAGAAATCAAATATAGTGAACAGTTATTATTTTTCGACTTAGGAATTTTTTCTTGTAATAGTCTGAAAAATGGGCGGTCAAAATAATAGTAGTGAATGCATTAAAAGTGGAAAAAAGGATATTAAGCAGAAAAGGCACTTGATTTGATATTTATAATTGTTATTTGATAATTTTCTATTAATTGTATAAAAAATATTTTGCTTAGAGTTGTTACAATGGGGCGTGGCAAGCATTGCACTCCAGAAAAGCGTGCTCCTATAAAAAATTTATTTCAAAAAGGATAACGTTTAAGGAAGTGGAAAATTTGATTAGATGATTGCCAACCATAATCAGAAACGCCATTAAGTAGTCGCCAAAATAGGATAAATGTGGAAGACCTCGATCCATGTCCAAAAGACAAGTGACAAAAGTAGTGAGGTTTTTGAAACGCGACCCTTTTGCTCCTGCAGCACTTAAAAAAAAGGACTTTGGTATGGACCAAAGTGTGTAAAACATTCTTAGATGTTTGCAAAATAATAATCTGGCAGAAAGAAGCCCGTGAAAAATTCCGTTATTGAAAAAAATACTTGCCCAAAAGCGATTTCGATTTGCTAAGGATCATCTGAATTGACCCTAGAGAAATAAAGAAACCTCTAGTGGTCGGATGTGTCCAAAATTATTTTTATTACTGGTCGAGGATCTCGACAACATGTAAGGTATCCGTTAAAGTCCGAATATAAGCCCAGATTCACCTGCAGGACTATCAAACATTGTAGTATGAGAATAATAACCTGGGCGCATTTTCACATTATTGGGCCCAACCCATATAATGGATCATAACCATAATGGAAAGGCACGAACAAGTGAAAATTCTGCAGGACACTATGCTACCGTATTTTTCAGATGATATGCCGATAATTTGGAGGTTCCAACAGGACATAGCCCCAAGGCATATCAGCAAATCTTCGAAAGAATGGTTCGCATAGAAAAAAGTTAATGTAGTGGAGTGGTCACCACGGTCCCCCGATCTGAATCCCATTGAAAATTTGTTGTCCGATATGAAGAAGGATATTGCCAAGCATCAACCAACAAATAATATTCATCTTTGGAAGATCGCTAGAAGCGCCTGGAGCTCAATACAAACAGAACGATGTAAAAGCCATGATCCGTCGTTGTAAGGCGGTAATTCAAGATAAAGGCTTCACAACAAATTACTAAATTTGTTAATTATTAAGTGCATTTCACATATCTAACCTTTTAAATAAAAAAAGGGGGTTTTGGATCGTTTTCATCAATAAAATTTTTGAATATGTTCATCACTACTATTATTTTGACCGCCCATTTTTCAGGCTATTGCAAGAAAAAAATTGCTAAGTCGAAAAATAATAACTGTTCACTATCTTTGATTTCTCAGATAGATTAACAATATATTAACGTATCTTAAAAAAATAATATAAAAAATTTGGATAAATTAAAAGTCATTAAAATTTAAGTTTTTGTAAATTCATTGCACGCACTACTATTTTTTTGACCGCAACTGTACATATATTAAGATATTATTTCAAATTAAATGGAGAAACTATACAAAAACAAAAATAAGCTCAAAATCTGCGTTACTTTAATATTCGGTTTTTTCTTATATGACTAAGGAATTCCTATTTAATCTAGAAAAAAACGAAATCTAATTTTTGGTATGATACCCATTATATTTAATGGTATGCTTAGGCGTTTTGACTGGTATAATTCACATTAAAATGTAAACAGTCATTTCTGTTTTTTATGCATTAGATTTCAAGTTTTTATAATTATAAACAATAAACAATTATTTGCCCCTTACTTTGATGCCAACTCTTTGTGCGCAGCTGAAAATGAAAAGCGAGTGGCAACATGCCAAAAATAAAAAACCAAGAGCAGCTGCACACAATGATTCAGACAACGACGACGACGACGACGACAACGACGACTCCAGGCTGCAGTTGACCTCCTGAGTTTCTCCATCCATCCTCTCTTTCGGTTTAATACATAAGCAAAGGAAACAACAAATACTGTATGCCAACTGTGTCAGTTGTGTCTCACAGTGTGTGAGTGCATGTGTTTGTGTGTGTGTGTGTGTTAGTGTATCGCCTACGCTGCCATGCCAACCAGCGGCGAGGTCGCATCGCTGCTGAGGCGCAACAACGTTTTTGGTTGGCTGTTCCATTAACGAAGCTCTCTCAAACACACACACACACACACACACACGCACACACGAACGCACTGCTAAAGCTAAAAAACAACAACGACTGAAAAAAGAAATTGTGAAACAAAAGCAACAAAGAAAATGAAAGAAACCTCAAACAACCACCAGCGGCTAAGGCAATAATATGAGCACCACCACCACCACCACCAGCATCCGTAGCAGCAGCAGTGGCAGCGTCCAAACCACAGCCAACCACCAGACTCGCTCCACACTGCCGCAGTCGCCGTCGTCGTCGTCGTCGCCTCGAGTGCACAAATTTGTATACAGTACCAAATTAGATTTTGAAACTTTTTTCTTAATTGCTGCCGTTGCTGCCGTGGCTCTGCTGCTGTGCTGCCAACGCCGACGCCGACGCAGGCAGCAAAACTCGCACAAAAGGTGGTGGCAACACTCTCCGAATGTCCCATTTACGTGACTGTGTGTATGTATGTATGTATGTAAGTTTTGCAACCCTCGTTATGCCTCTCCGCGACATTGTGTGTGTGTGCGCGGCTTTTGTATTGGTAAATGTTGCCGCTTGCCGCCATTTGCCCTGATGCTGTTGCTGTCGCTGCTGTTGCCGCTGTCGCTGTCGCCGCTGTTGCTGCTGCTGCTGCCCGCTTTAGATTTATCCCAAGTTGATTCAGTTGCAATCGAGTGCTTCGTCTGACATGGTCGTTGGTCGTTACTGCGCGCGTTGTTATCGATAAGCCGTGATCGTTACCGCTAAATTGTTATCGAAATCGTTATGAATGAGAAATTGAAAAACAAACGAAATTGTTTATGACAAATACAAATAAAAATACAAATATAGATCACAAAACAGATCAAAGCTAACTCTCAAAGAGTGTCCCAGTGTGTGTAGTGTGTGTGTATACAGTTGTGAGGATGAGTTTACCGTCGGGCGTGGATATGCAGAATCTAATGTCCCAGCATCCGGTGCTGGGCGCTTTGCCGCCCGCCTTCTTTCTGCGCGCCGCCTCGGAGCGCTATCAACGCACTCCGAAATGTGCCCGTTGTCGCAACCATGGCGTGGTGAGTCTACCCCTAATCCCTGCCAGCATTCAGTTTGTCAACATCTGTTTGTCTGATAAATTCCAGGTCAGCGCCTTAAAGGGCCACAAACGCTATTGCCGCTGGCGGGATTGTGTCTGTGCCAAGTGCACTCTGATCGCGGAGCGACAACGTGTCATGGCCGCACAGGTGGGTTAATCTTGGTCCTGCCAAGCCGCATGGTCATCTAATCTGTTAGTTTTCCGCTTCCATTGGCTTCCAGGTGGCCCTGCGTCGTCAGCAGGCGCAGGAGGAGAACGAGGCGCGTGAACTGGGACTGCTGTACACTTCGGTGCCCGGCTCGGGGCAACAGAATGGCAACGGTGACAGTGTCACGCCCACCTCGCACAGTCCACCACACGGTGGAGGCAATGCGTCGAATGGCGCTGGCAATGCCACCACACAGAATGGCGTTTTCCACGGCGGCATTCCGTCGCCACCCAGCGATGGCTACGAGGCCAGCTCCACGCCCTCCAGCCACCATCAGCAGCTCCAGGTCCAGCATCAACATCAGCAGCATCAGCAGCACCAACAGCAGCAGCAGCGACAGTCGCAGGCGCAGCATTACAATGGCAATGAATCCGACACGGATGGACGCACACGGTCCGAGCACCTCAGCGTCGGCTTCTCACCGACGCGCACCGAGCTGGACGAGAGTCCTGGTAAGTCCTGCAACAAAATGAAATTATTATATTTACGCCCTGTTGCTCGCCGTGCCAAACAAATGGGAACACTTCACCGTGCAGCTGATGTGTGACATTACCCCGTCCTGTTACCCCCAAACCTGCCCCCTCCCCACCTGCAACCACAGCCCCTTAAGCGCTTCAAAGTCGAAGGAAGCAAAAATAAAACAACAACGCGCTCAAGAAAATACCAGCATAATTTTTATTTTCATTGTCAAAAGCGCAACGGCGCATAAAGTGCCACACTCCTCTTTTGCATGTGTGTGTGTGTGTGGGAGTGTGTGTGTGAGTGTGTGTTTACTTGACTGCTTAAGTGTGTGTATGAGTGTGTGGTTAAAGATGTGGGAACAAAGGTTCCCAGTCAAGGCGTCGTTAAAGTCAACGTTTTTCTAACCCGCCAAGTCTGAATTTAATATGTAACCAAATGGGAAAAGTTGCATCAATTAAAGAGATTTGAAGTCAGGAGTTGGGCATTCAAAAGGTCTTTATAGGATTTGAATATTCAACGGCAGTTCAAAAGCTTAAATTGGTTCCTCTATTCAATTTATTACCTTAGTAAAATTAAATACAACAAATTATTCTGTTTTTACTTGTTTTTTATTTTTGAAAGTAATAAAATACAGTCGAACTTCTCTAACTCGAATCACCACTATCCAAAGAAAAGGTTCGAGTTATGGAGATATTCGACTTACATATAGAATTACTTTTCTTAAGTTTATTAATCTTACTGCCACTCATTTAGCTCGAGTTAGAGAGAAATTCGAGTTACAGAATTTCGAGTAAAAAATATTGAACATTTTTGAGAGCTCCTAAATCAAGATTATAATTTACTTAGATTAGTTAGTGAAAACTTTATTATTTTTAAAAGTAATAAAGTAGTTAAAGAAAATATCTAAATTTTATTTAAATTTATTTATGATTAGTCTTTTTAGAAACTTGTCTATTTTTGAAAGTTTAGTGCAGGGATGCCCATCGCCTATGCACACAGCACACATTTGTTTTTGTAATGCCCATAGGATATGGGAAGCAAGTGAGAATACACATTGGTAAGCTTCTTGCGCACATTGCAAATTACACAAACAAATTTTGCCCATTCCGCTTTCCGTCAACTTTCGTTGCGGCAAAACAAGAACAAATTTTGCATTGTCCGCTTTCCGTCAACTGGCAATACAAAAACAATTGCATTGCGTCGTTTTGCTTTTGCTAATCCGAATGTATTTTGTTATTGTCTTATCGTTTGGTGTACACTGAAAGAGAAAAGCTTCAATTCGTTGTGAAACGTGTGATGCGTGTGTTCTTTTGAAGAAAAATGTTCCTCTTTTTTTTTCGGTGTACACATTGAAATAAAAAAAATTGGTATTACATGTGTGAGTGCGATTTCATTTATTTGTATTGGTGCGTGCACATCCATAAGTCAGTTTTGGGCACCCCTGGTTTAGTGAAACAATTGCTAACTTTTGAAAATAACAAAATGACGATTATTTTTTAAATCTAAATCTTACAAATCTTTAATTTGAATTGGGGTTGAGTTTATATTAAGAATAAAATATAATCATAAAAAGCGTTTCTCTCTCTCTCTATAGTTCCTAATTCCAAATTCCAAGTTATCATTTTGACAGATTTGATTTTTGATTTCTTTGATCAACTTTATTTTATGCGGGCTTGGCCTACATATCTGATATCTTTTAAAGTAAAGTGCTGTAAAAAAAATAATATTATTTGACGCTAAATAGTCACACATTAGCATCCCTTCTACATCATCCCTATAACCCAACGTTTCAAACAGTTTCCAAGCCCATCAATAGATACTTATCCAGTCAATGGACTAATTTGGATGTGGATTACATCGTCAGGTTGTAAGACAATTCCAAACTGAGGGCGTAATACGAGACTTGTTGTTCTGTCGAGGACTTCTTTGCTGCTCCTTTTTTTTTTTGATTTGTTTGCCTTTATTGTTTCGAGAAAGGAAAACACTGAAGGATTCTCACGCGAATCAATCGAACCTGTCCATTTAAGTAGTTCGCTGTTTATTTGCACTGAAACTCAAGACGATTTCACGCTTGAGTTTCATCAAAAAAACATAAATATCAAGAGCATCACCAGGTGCCCAGGTGTCCCAGTGCGTGCCCAGAGGAATGTATCCGTATCGGAATACTATGTATGTAGGTCTGAGGGTTACACACACAAATCGACAGGGTGCAACTTAATTAAATTTTCACTGCGGCTTCGTCAACGGCAAATCAAATAGAATGAACAAGAAAATATAAAAATATCGTATAACTTGTTTCATTTCGGTACAGGTTGCAGTCCTCTGATTGTCTCTGGGGTTGGCATGTCAACGCACCCTCTCCACCATCCTCTCCTCTCCTCCATCTCCATCTCCATCTCCATTATTGTTTGCGATTCCCGTGATTACACTTTTTGTTTATTCTATTTGTATTTGTATTTTCATTTTGATTTACGAAATTTTTCTTTTTCTATGTCCTCTGCGCACAAATTCGATACTTTTATTTGTTTTGCCCCGTCATGTGGAAAACCGCACAGTTTCCCACAACAACAACCTCAACCACAACTACCTGCCTGATCTAACCTCGGCTCTGGCTCTGCGTTTCTATTCACTTGCAGTTTCCAAGCGCGGCGCCGCTCTCTCCAATGAAACCGATCAGGATACGGGCTCCGAGTCCGGCTCACCCAGCAGCCCCAGGCCCAAGGTCGCTGGTTTATTCAATTTGACCTCTAGCCTTTCACCTGCCCGCACCGGTCCGCCCAGCTCGCCGGAGTCCGATCTGGATGTGGACTCCGCTCCGGATGAGGCGACGCCTGAGAATCTGAGCCTCAAGAAGGAGGACAGCAACTCGCCGCCAAACACGCCCGCCGAGAATCTGCATTTGTTGCGCTCCTTTGGAAATGGACATGCCCAGGGCTTTATGCCATATCATCACACGCAGTTCCTGGCCGCCGCTGGACTGCCCGCCCATCATCCAGCCCAGTCGCAGCTGCAGCAGCAGCAGCAGCAACAACACTTGGCCCAGCATCCACAGTCGCAGCACCAGCAGCAACAGCGTTCACCCATCGATGTCCTGATGCGCGTCTTTCCCAGCCGACGGCGCAGCGATGTGGAGCAGCTGATGCAGCGCTTTCGCGGCGATGTGCTCCAGGCCATGGAGTGCATGCTGGCTGGCGAGGATCTGACGCAGACGCCGCCACCGGCGCAGGTGCCGCCATCGCCGCCATTCCCCATGAAGTCCGCCTTCTCGCCGCTGGTGCCGCCCGCGGTCTTTGGCTCGCCGACGCATCCGCATCGCTATCATCCATTCATGCAGGCGCATGCCAAGCGCTTCCTCTCCGCCCCCTATGCCGGCACTGGTTACCTGCCCGGCGTGCTGAGCACGGCGGACATCGAGCAATCGGAATCGAATGGCGCCGGTGGCATGGCCATGGATCGGAGCAGCAATGCCGGCGACTCTCAGGATTGAGGCTCCAGCAAGAGCAACGCCAATGCCAGCGGTGTTGTCGTCTTCCGGCCCTTTGAGCCTTAGCTCAAGCCACATGGATTAGGCATAGATATTGTAAACATATTGTTTTTCTTAGGGAAATCGCGGAAATCGTAGTCTAGTAATTGGTTTTCTTTAGTTCGTAAGTGACCTCGTATGCGATTGTAACTCTGGCTATACTCTTATCCTAGAATCTACTCAACCCCTATATATTTAGTAGTATATATGTATGTACCCAGCGAATCACCCCCTAAGCATAACTGTAAATTGTATCCGCGGCATGTTTATCACTCAGAAGTATTGTACCATACGTTAAGAGCTCTAAGATACGATTAGATGAAATTAAACTTATTGAGATTATTGTGTAAAGAATCATATAAATATATATACCTATTGAGATACCTATGTATATGTACCATATACCATACATAAATACATATATCGTACTATGTATTAGATAATACATTTCAAACACTGTGTTAAAGTATTTAATAAATTTAAAAACAAATTCAATAAATCAAATTACACGAAAAGTTTTCTTGATGTGGCAATGGGATTCAAAAGTGAAAATTCAAATTATTTACAGCAGCGGTGGGCGCAAAATTTGACCTCGGGAGCTCTACAACAACAACCACAACAACAACTACAACAACTACAACAAAAACTACAACAACAACCCTTTTCGTTTCTACCTACTTTTACGACCTACCCAAATGTGTGAGCAAAAAATACACTAAACAAAATTATTGAGTAGGCAATAATACAAAATACAATTATAAGAAAAATAAACAATTATTACACCTAATATATTTTTTCATTCAGTGTACAAAAAGAACCGTCGAATGCCTCGACTCGAGCTGCCTGTGTGCGTTGTTGTTGCTAATGTCTCGACTCGAGCTGCCTGTGTGCATTGTTGTTGCTAGCTTGCTCGCGAGTTGAGCGTGTCTAATTGCTTTTATGACGGGCTGCCTGTGTGCGACTTCACGGCGCCGAAAAAAGTTAGGAGCTGCCGCATAGCTCCCAGAGCCTATACTGCCCGCGCCTGATTTACAGAAAAAAATTATCATAATTATTCATGATTGCGGTTACTAGAGAATGAGAAACTCATAGTCTATGACAGTGATGGGCACGCAGTGGCTCCGGGAGCAGCGACTGCTCCCAACTATTTTTCTGCCTATTGTTGTAGTTGTTATTGATGGGCTCTCGAGTTCAGATTTCGTGCCCACCGCTGGTCTATGAGGATGTATCAGATTCCAATCTATAATAGATGTAGGAAATTTACAACCGAAGGATTTCTCTGATAGTCTTTAGTACTTGTTATGAGTTAATTTAGAATTCATTCAAGATTTTTGAGTGAATTTAAGGTCACATTTGATGGAAGATGCAGAACAAGACCAGAACAGGATGGTACTCTAATATAAAGTTATACTTTATATGGCAGACTTTCTGCGTATTTTTATGATTGATACACTCCTTATCTTTTTTCTAACATAAATAAATTGAAACCTGAGCACCGAATTCTAAATTAATTGAACATGAAAGTCGGTTTGTCGCAAATTGTTGGTAATTTCATTTTTCAACTCTCTTTTTTAATTTTCATTAATCAGAAATGTCTCCTTTTGGCTTTGTGGAGTATTATAAGAGTTATATTAAATAATTCAACCATCTTATGTAGTTCTTGTGCTCCGTTTACAAGCCCAATACAAGAAAAGGCAAAGGTCCATAATAGGTCCAAACAACAACAAAATCCAAAATTAATGGGCGATTTATGATGAACTTAGGTGCAAAAATTATTTCCGGGTCTTTTCTAGTTTTTAAAAAAAAAAAAAAACACTTTGAAATACTGCATACTGACTAAAAAAACATATTATGGACCTTAACCCACGAAAATCATTAGGTAGCAGTTTTTTCTCTTTAATAAAAGAGTCTTCATACACTAAATTTGGGGCCTCTAGCCTCTTAGCATCCCTGAAATCCTATATCCTGGCTATATCGACTCGGCTGTTGATGCTGATTAAGAACATATATTACATATTTACTCATACCTTCTACCTCGCAGACAAAATTCAGCCTTTCTAAGTACACTTATGAATATTGACAATAAACTTAATAAAAGCAGATGAAGTTGGTAAGATAAATGGCTTTCCATTAATAACTTATTAAACTGGTGTGGTATAAACTGACCAAAGGTCAATTTTAATAACGTATTGACAAACACTCGTTATTGATTCATTAATCATATTATGATTTAAAAATGTGGGAAATAAGTATTCATCAATAAATGCGGGAAAATGGCAAACAATTGATGATGGGAGAATATTTCCAATTGGACGCCAGCATTGACAATTATTGGGCTGATGATACGACGAGGATAAATATAATTGCGAAGCGTTAAGCCATATAAATATTATCTATTTGCCACTATAAACAATTATCAAACTAACGGCACACGACCCCAGAGAGCAGTAACTATGAAAACTGCAAAATCTAAACTATCATATGTGGAATAGTGTGAAAACCTTTTTCACACAAATGGTTTCGCTAGTTGCTTTGTTGTTGTTGTTGTTCGGACACACGACACACATAAACAAATTATAATAAAACTAATGCCCACACACACTGGGGATTAGGGCAGGAGTAGGAGTCGGGGTCGGGGTCAAGGGTCAGCATGGATGGGAATGAGAATGTGATGTGGTCGAGATACTTTACAATGGGCCAAAAAGGACTCGACTTTGGATGACAATAATATCGGTTACACGCATGCCGGAGTGCAAATTACAAAACTATTTTTCGACATGGAGCTGAAATGGATAACAAAATTAAATTATTGGATATCAATTTGTCCAATTCGTTCGTTCGTTCGTTCGTTGTGTGGCATTGTTGTGCTCTATGCTCTATGCCACAAACTCGAAAAGTCAACAACAACAACAACAACACTAAAGAGAAGAACTATAGTGTGTTGTGTGTATATTTATGTCTCATGTGTGTATTTTGCTGGCAACAGGGCGCAAACAATGCGCTCTATGTACTGCTACCATTGTCAGGGTCTAACAATGATGGGGTGGACATGGACATGGACATGGACAGACCAGAGACCAGAGACCACAGAGCATCCACCAATCGCTTCAGTGGACAATAGAACAACTGCCTTGCTGGCTGCTTGCCAGTTAGTCAGTCAGACAGACAGATAGACAGACAGACAGTCGGTCGGTTGGCCTGACCTGGGCTTGTTATTGTCAATGGACGAGCTGTCGATAATATCTTAGAGTATCGGTCCATGTAGGCCAAACAATGGAGCGAGAGCAGGCAACATGCATGCAGCTCCTGCTGCTGCTGGAGTGGGCCACAAAATGCATACAATGTCAGGCAAGGAACACGGCTTGATAATAGACAATGAATTAATAGCAGGCGATTACGCCAACTGTAAAGCCAAGCAAACCAAACAAACAAACAAGCAAGCAAACAAAACACAGACCAACAAATAGATATTTAGATTCGATAGATAGTTAGATAGATAGATAACTCGATCTGGCATTTGGATGTTTGCCCTGTGGGCTGCAGATGCCACACAACAACTCTTGCGGCTTCCCATAAGTGCCGTCAATTAAAAACCCAAACACAAGTAATGCCAAAATAAATGGCACATCTTGAAGAACACCCTTCTGGCTATGATGATGGAACCTTGCCAAAGGGTTACTTAACGGCTTAAATAGCCCAGCCATATGTTTCGCCTTACCCGAGGGTGGTCCTCAGAGCATCAGCTCTGTTCTGTCATGGCATTAGTTTCATTTATTTGTTATTATTTGCTTTGCTTTGCCGGATTTCAAATGCGTTTTCCCTCATGTTATTACAAGGCAAACATTAAAGACACTGCGGCTCATTGGCCCATTGGGTAACCCAATCTGCGGCTTGTCAAGCACCGGGTCATAAGGCTACATAGCAACTAATTTGGCAGGTTTCCCTCCCCTTCATTCAGTACAACAGTTTTGTTTTGTTTTTCCAACACACAGACGGAGAAAAATACAAAAAAACAACAAAAAATATCCATGAAAAGACAACAAATGCCATTTCAAGTAGCCAACGTGTAAAGTAGGTGGCCCAGACCTTTTGCCGCACCAAGAGACACCGCCACCGTCGCACAGTGACACCAGCGCCATATACATTAAGTCAAACATTAAATGGGTAATTGATAAAAGTTGAAAAAAAAAAATAAAATTAACTTTCATTTAGATATTAAAAGTTTCCTAAGCAAATTAAAATTATGTGCATTAAATAGGTACATAATTGTTTAAAATAGAAAGAATATTAAATTGAACTTTCTAAACCAGCGGTGGGCACGAAATCTGAATTCGGCAGCACTACAACAACATAAACAACAACAGCCCTATTAGAGTCTACTTAAGTTGGGAGCAGCCGCTGCTCCCGGAGCCACTACGTGCCCATCGCTGTCCTTAACACTTGAAATTCTACAGTTGATTCCACAATTCCTTTTATTTAAATAAGTTTAACGTATTTCAGTAAAAAAAAGTGAAAATTAAATTATAAAGAAATGGAGTACATTAGCAAAAATAAAAGCAATCGATTTTTACGTTTTGAAATGTTATTCGCTTTTTACGACCCCATAAAATTTCTAAATTATAAATTTGTTTTAAGGTCTGCACATTAGGGTGACCAGTCTATAGTTTACGTATAAAGTATAGTATAGTTTTTGTAGAGAAAGTTAAGTTTTTTAAGTTTTATACATATATTATTTTATTTTTGATATTATTGAATTTGGGTTTATTTTGAGGACTTTTTTAATTCTTGACCCGATTCGGTGTCGACTTAACCACTGTGCGTCGTCAATGAGGCTAGTTCAGTCAGCTAATAAGCAGAGTGTCCACATTTTGGAGTAGAAACCCAACCTGACTGCCTGTTGAGCAACTGACGCGATGAGAAGTCAATTTTTATGCCGCCCAAGCAGCCAACAGATGATAGGACCCATCCCCATGCACATACATACATACGAGCACGAGTAAATACAACATATGTATGTATATATACGGTGATTTAATACAGTAGCTGGGCTGCTCGGCTAATGGCTCTGTTCTCCCACTCTGTTCTTTGATGCACTCTCTCGCCGTTGCGGTTTGTTTACACAAAATTCATAATTTACATATTGTTTTTTCTGTTTTTTTTTTGTTGGTAGTTTTTTTTGTGCTGTCTTTCAAATGATTTTTTACATTTGTCTAGGCTGCTTTCTTTTTGGCTGGGGAGCTGCTTTCTTCTTTTATCCCAGCCGCCACAATGCGACGCGTCACTTTGATTATTATTTCATATTGTTCTGTTTGAATATGATTAAAGTAAATACGCATTGAACGCAACTGTACCCCATTAGTTTTTATTTTTTTTATTGTTTGTACTCATGCTAAACAAATGGTCATGCGATAAGGAGGAGGGGGAGGAAGGGTGGTTTCCTTTGCTCATTGTTTTCCCATCAGCAGCGTCCTCATCATCATCGCATCAAACAAACGTCGCTCGTCAAAGTCCTCGTGATTTTTCAGCTCTGCACAAAAGTCACGTGTTGTCTCTGCGGTTGACATTGCGTGAGCGTGAGAGGGCAGTACGATGGGTGGGAGGGGGAGTGGGACTGGGTGTGGGGGAGTAACTAGCATTGCCAAGTGCGATAAATATCTAAATGCAACGCTTTGCGTTCACGGGGCGTTCATGTTTATCCAACAGTTGATTTTTGGGAGTGAGTGGCTTGCGAGTGTTGTTGTTGTTGTTGTTTGTGGGTTGTTGTTGTGGTAATTGACAACAAATCGTGAGTTGAGTGAGAACTTTGTGCAGGACAGACACGTGGGTTGAATTGGCATTGTGTTAATTGGCACACGGTTGCAATCGTGTGTAAATTCTTACTCGGATTTAATAATCAAATTTTGTAGTTTGTATTTGCCGAGATTTCCAAAATGCGCACGTCCGTAAATGTGCTGAAAATAAAAATTAAAAAATAATCTTTGATAAGTTTTGAAGTAATCTTTAAAATATCTTAGCTGTAGTAGTTAATTGTTATAGAAACAATAGCAAATTCAGCAGGAAATATTCCATCAATCAAAAACTTAATTTTTGAAAGAAATAAAACATTTAATTAGCGTGATATCTGATACGGATTGAAAGATGAACATACTCGTTGATTTTTTACATTCATGTTGAAGTATGTAATAGGCTGATTGATAAAAAAGATATCATGCCTTTGGTGGATGTGTATAAAAAGGTATCATGGCATTCAGCATATATTGATTACTGATCTTTCACAAGTAAATTACCTATTTCTGATTAACATTTTTGGGAATGGTTATTGTAAAGCCATAGATTATCTACTGATCAATTTGGAAATTTAATTAGGGCGGTTCTTAGGTACTAATTTAGATCGTTTCCAAAAAGACATGGCTAAATCGACTTAGCTGGATGCCCTGATCAAGAATATAAATAATTTATGTGGCCTATTTTAAAGTCTTTCACAATTCGTGATAAAATTATAAGTGATCTCAAATAAAATTAATTCATTTTGTAAATCTAAGAACAGTATTTCATATTTATTATTAAACATTTATTTATTTATATTTTGTTTGTTACTAAAAGTACTTATTAAAATTAAAACTTTTTTTTTACTAAAAGTACTTATTAAAATTAAAATAAAATTAAGAACTTAATATGATATTAGATAATAATGTAAAAATTTAAAAATCTGGGGTGTTCAAGTGGTATCGTTTACTTTCTGTGAAAACAGTACACATTTATCCACTCGCTTTTAACATATCCTTGTTATTCGGTTGAGAATAAAACTGCAATCACACAAAGTTAAACACTAACAAGCAACAAAGCAGCAACAACAAAAGTCCCCACTATTGGACACTTAAGGGACAAAGGCAACAACAAAAGGCGTGTAAAAACGAAAACACAAAATACAACAATATGCAAAATAAATGCTCAAATAATAAAGAGCGAAACGCACACAAAAATGGCAACGTAACTCAAGAGCTACTCCAAAAAAAAAAAAGCGAGGGAAAGAACAAAAGAGGAACAGACTGAGGAATGTCGGCAACAGGCCAAAAGAGCGAGCGAGACAGAGAGCTATAACAATACAGTTGAGAGCTGCAAAAAGAAAGAAAAATGTAAATTTTATAAAAGCAATATTAAAATAAATTGAAAGCCAACGGAGTCGGGCTGTAAAAATAGTCAAAGGAATTATACAAACGCTAGAATAGGACAAGTATAATTGCATGGGCGAGGGTGAGAGAGAGCGAGCAGGAAAATGATAAAGCTTAAGTGGACAGAAATAAAGGAAAGAAATAAAATAAATGTATATACAGTCGAACTTCCCTAACTCGAACTTCCCTAACTCGAAGTCTCTCTAACTCGAACAAAATCGAGTGGCAATACTTGGCAAATTTCATACAATTCTACTTCCCTAACTCGAAGTCTCCCTAACTCGAACCTTTTTTCGTGGATAATGGTGATTCGAGTTAGGGAAGTTCGACTGTATAAGTATGTGTATATGTATGAACAATACAAGAAATACATTTAATATCGCAGCTTTTGCACGGGACATGAGGCCAGAAGCTGGATCAGCCCTTGTTAACTAACCAAGCCACCCCCCCCCCCCCCCTGTCCCCTCTTACCCTTTTCCATAGAACCATTGACAAGAGAGAGAAACGAAATAAAGGATTCGCGTCGTCAGTTGTCCTTTGTGCGCATTGTTGATCGAGTAGTTTTTGTTTTTATACACATACAAATATACATATGTATGTAAGTATATTTCCATTGCGGCCACAAAGGAAATACATTTTATGTTCTCGTTCGTTTTTTTGTTTTTTTGGCAGCGCAGCTAGAAATAAAGTTTTAATCAAAATGTAGTTGAGTGTTGAAGGGTTGTTCTTCAATTCAGCTTCGACTCTCCCTCCTGAAATGTGCATGTGTGTATGTGTGTGTGTGTATGTGAATTGTTTCTGTCAATCAGCAGCTCCTATTGTTGCAGCTGAAGGATACAACGTGATATTGATTTCGAGTTGCGGCAAATACAATGGCAATGGCTGCGCACTCAATTGAGAGAGAGAAAGAGAGGGAGAGGGGCGGCGACCGCAACCAATGAGAAAAGTTTCGGAAAGATACGAGTGTGTGCCTCACACACACACGCATACACAGTGGCGGACACATAAAAGCGCATGTGGTATGCTTAAATGGCAGCCGGAAACATTTACAGCACACACACATATACATATACATATATCAAATTCATGCTCATTGCATAGTTTCATAATTACAAACTGCAATGGCGCAGGACAGTCCAGTGGCAATACGCAGCTCTGACCACTTGGCAGCGCTACGCCCCCTGACATACACACACACACACACACACACTGAAAAAAAGAACCTTTTCTAAAATCAAGAACATTCGTCTTAAATATTTTGTTCTTGAAATAAGAATATTTTAAGACCATATTACTAAAACTAAGAATATTAATCTTGAAAATCGTAAGTTCTTAATATAAGAATAAAATTCTCAAATTTAAATATTTTGTTCTTAATATAAGATTATTTTAAGTCCAATCTATTTAAACATTTTATCTGTATACCGAGTCGTGCTCCTTGCGTTCTGCAAGTGTTTTGTGTGTTGTTGTTTGTTGTTTAGTGTCATATCGACCTTACTACAATAGACCTCAAGTTAACTAAAAATTACTTCATTCTTCTTAAAATGTAAATTAGCTTAATTTTTATTTGAGATTTTTTGTCCAAGTATTCAAAACTTTTTGGTCTATAAATAAGAACCTAAATTCTTAAAAAAATAATTAATTTTATTCTTATAGTAAGATTTGTGGTCTTGAAAATATAAGAATTTATGATTTTAAAAATAAGAACTTGGTGTTAATTTAAATGTCCTTAGAATCAAGATGTGTTTTCTTACTTCAAGATTTTCATGTTATCGACGCGTTTTTTAAACCAAAGTTCTTAGTTCTGAGACCTTTTTTTTATCAGTGCACACACACCACACACACACATCATACATACAGCTGGTTTGCCATGTTTTATGTGTCTTCAACTTTGCCTTGTGCTCGGCATGCGACATGTTTAGCTTCCTCTCTTTCTCCCTCTCTCTTCCCCCTGTCTCCCTCTCTCTATTGGGCGTCGCAGCTGGTGGCAAATCTCATTTAGATGTGGTTAAACGCTTGTTGGCATTGCACGTCAACGGGGGGTTTTTATGCCATCCCTTTCCCACTAGCCTCCCTTCTTTGCCCTTTAAAACTCAATTAAAACGGCATTTAAATCATGCAAATTTCTCGTTTTCCTTTTCGAAAACGTTGCAATGAAATTCTTTGGCAACACCCTCTCGCACATCCATTCCCCGCACCCGCACCCACAACCCGCATCCTGTTGGATGTCTTACGAGTTTTAGAGCTTGGCATTTGTTCTTGAGCTTGGAATTGTTAACACTTTGTTATGACTCGTATCGAATCGAGTTCCAAGCAAAAGCAATCGAATCCGTTCATCCTTCTTCTGTTCGAGAAATTCCCAGCTACCATGTCTGCAATTTACGCACATTTTTATTCAAATTTTGTGTAGTGTACAAATTGCTGTTGCAAATAGCAAACGCCCTCGATATAATGTGCGCCCAAATGGAATACAACAAAAGAAAAAAATCATATATAAAAAATTCAGCGGAAAATATATGTAGTTAGATTTGAATGCAACGAATTCGAAATGCACTTGCCGATGAACTACTATAAAGTTTTGAAAGTGTTTTGGAGAGACAGAGAAATCAGAGAAATCAAATCAAATAAATATAAAGCTCATTAAGATCAACTTTCTGGTATATAATGTTATCTATAAAAATCAAGATATGTATCTTTAAGTTGACAAATTTAATAATAACGAGCTTACATTTTAAATAGTTTCATTCAATTTATATACTTTACATGTCCTTATTTGTCGACAGATTAAATATATAGAAAATTATCTCTTCGATTTGAGTTTTAAATTTAAAATTTCATATTATTTTATTCAATTTCTGTAATTTAAATATTCTTTTTTTGACGTAAGGTAAGTCAATTGGTGTAACTAATCCAAAATTGAGAATTTCTGTAGTTATTGCAAACTGATTTTCCTTGAAAATTTGATCTGTTTATATTTTTGATTTCCATTTCTAGCTTCAAGTCAAGCAAACCCCATTGTACTCTCAGCATACCCCGTTATACAGATATCACAATAAAAAGCGCTATCATCTAGCACATTAACGACTTCATATCAAGTCGGCAACTATGCCGCAGGCACATTTGCATATTTATTTTATACTCTTTTATTTTTTTCTTTCTCTTTTTTTGTTTTCGGTTATATTTTCTTCGCGACTTGCAGCACATTAGCATTTCTCCAAAGGATAATGGACGGACAGCTTCTCCCATCCCAAAAACACAAATACAACGGCGACTCGTCCCCTGATTCCATTCAAGCCAAGTTGTTTGGCATTTTTCTACTGACATATTCACTTACTACTATTTATATCATTTGTTGTTCTCTGTGTGAGGACATGTGTGTGTGTGTGTGTGTGTGTGTGCGTGTGCTTAAGAGCCTCGTTAACAAAGTTATTTTGTCTTTTATAACTCACTACTATTCTGTTCGAGCTGTCAAACATAATTTGCCATGTGCCGAGCGGACATTAAGTTATACAAATTACATACTTACTTCGATTCGCTTGACGTCATGTGATATGACTTGACTTACATAGTTGTTGTCAGTTGTTGTTGCTGTTGCTGTGTGAGAACTACGAGTACACGTACATTTTATATCATGTTCCAGAGCAACGTGCTGGCATGCATGGCGTATGAGCAATATTAATGGCTAGTTCAAGGGAACATGGCAAATTTTTGGCTTTGTCATTCTGTTGCAGCCTCAAAAACAGAAAACAGAGCATAGAAATGTTTTCTACTCTCTCTCTGGTATTATTGGCACGCCCAATACGCACAATTAATCTTTTGTCGAAGCACTTAATTGAATTACGCTCTACAAATATCAATTACAACTGCAATTATCGGAACAATGGGCCAAGTCCACGAGTAGGAAGTACCAAGTGTTCCACTTCGGGATCCGCATTTAATTGAATTACAATTTCAGAAATTCAATAAAAGATTTGCTCGCATTTCATAGGAAAAGAAGCTAAATGAATGATGCCTCTGTGGCATCAACTCAACTTGGGTGCAGGATGCGTTGTCGGAAATTTTAGACGCCGCGCATGCGTCGAGGGAATCTCAGGGATCTCGGGGAACTCAGCGATCTCGGGAATGCTTACAACTTTTTAACACATTGCACAATGGGAACAATGGCAGAGAGCCTGAAACTTCTCTTTTGTGCTCTCCAAATGGGCCACTCGCGTGTTCATTGTACATTGTACACACATACATATCATATACATATAAATGTATGTACATACACATATCCATTGCCCAAGTTCTGCCCCCGATTCGGATGCCGTTGTCGACCCCAACCCCTCGTATCGTCTCGTTGATTATTGAAATGCGCACATAATGCCAACAATTGAAAGTTATGTGTAAAGTATACATATACAATACATAAGTTTATATATTCAAGTGATTCGCATCGGTTTCCATTGTGCGCTTTAATTTCTCTTGAAACGCGCGCGCAGTCGCAGTCGCAGTCACTGCCTCAGTTGACGCTCTGCCTCAGTCGCCGTCGGCGTCACAATGGCGTCGTTATGCTGGACCCTAACAGAAAGAAGCTTTTGAGCCGGAGCATAGCCCACTTAATTCCAGGAAATTTAGTCTTTAAATGCTGCATATAATTGTACCCTTGAGCTTGCGGCCACTCAGGATTGTTAAGAGACTCAAGTCGCGGGCACAGGAAAAGACGTTTTATGTTGCCAAATGAGAATTCTTGACAACGTTTATTAAATGAGAGTAACTAAGAATTAATTGTTACGGATAGTTATTGTATTTTTAGTGATGTTTAAAGACGTTTTATGTTGCCAAATAATTTAATTTATAATTTAACAGTAACTACGAATTGTAGCTATCGTATTTTTAGTGATGTAAAATTAAATCGAATATGAGTTCGGGGATGCGATTTTCAAGTATTTTAACTCGATATCAATCAATCGAGTTAATTAAATAAATTTTCATGTGAAATCGACCACTGACTGAAGTTTGTTCTTCGTACACAGAAAAAAAAATCCAGGATATTTAGCCCGGATTCAATCCGAAACGATGTCAGAAGTGGGGTAATCTCGGATTTGCTTAAACCAAGTATGAAATACTTGATTTTTTTCAATCCCGAATTCAATCCTTAATTTCTTAAATTCAGGTTAAAAAAAAATAATGTTTTTTGTTACATTTAAATTTTTTTTTTAATTTTTTTTTTAAGATTTTTTTTTTACTTTTTTTTGCTTTTATTTTTTTTTTTTTGTATTTTTTTTTTAATTGTTTTTTTAATTTTTTTTTTATTTTTTTTAATAGTTTTTATTTAATTTTCTTTTTATTGTTTTTTTTTTAACATTTTTTTTTTAGTGAAGAAAATGTTTGAATGCAATTGACTGGTGGGAATCGAACCCAGGTCTTTTTCAAACAAGTCGGCGACTCTAACCACTGAGCCACCAGCCCAGTTGAAGTGAGAGAGGCCGAGAGAGAATCAAGTAATTTGGGCTTATTTTCCCATTTTAATCCCGATTCAGGCTTGATTGTTCAGCTTAATCCTGGAAACATACTTAAAAAATGCAGGCTTAAATCAAGAATTTTAGGCTTGATTTTAGAACGGCATTTTTTTTCTGTGTAGTCTTATTTCCAGAATTAGTAAATTATGCAGGGACCGCAAAAAAGAGCTATGAGAAACTGGAAAAACTTTTATTTTCAATTTTTATTTAAAATTTATAGGGTAAAAGTCATTTTTCAATTTTTATTATAAAAATTAAAAACAAAAGTTATCTTTCAACTTTTACTTAAGCAATTGAAAATAAAATTTATTATAAAGTTAAATTATAATTTTTAAATAAAAATTTAAATTTAATTATTATTTTTTGTATTTAGATCGAAAAATAAGAGTTTTCTTTTAACTTTTTTGATAAAAATCAACAAATGACTTTTATTTTTTATTTTTTATTACTTAAAACCCAAAATCTTGAGCCAAAAATTTAATTTTAAAAAAAAATATTATTAATAATTCATAAAATTTGAGTGCAAAATGAATTTAGAGGCCAAACCATAATTAAAATGAAATTTCGTTTAAAATCTCAGAAATTTCAAGGGAGATAAGTCCCAAATTTGAGTACACGCATATTTTTTCCCAAATTCAGAATTTTTTTTAATGTATTTCAGCTGACTGCAAAGTTCGACTTTCTCCAGGCACTTGGAGAACTGAAGAATTGTTGTACCTATGGGTAGCGTGAGTTATATGAATGCTAATTAATAATAACTGCGATGTTCATAGTTTCACTATCCATAATAATATTTAAGTTTATTTAAACGATGTTACTTGGTTGATGGTTGGTAAAGAAGAGAGAGATATGTACGAGAGTACTAGTGATGCTTAATACGAATATATCGAAATATCGATATAATAATAATAATACAAAATATCGTATCGGAAATATTGGGGATGCCAGATCACCACATACCTTTCATTTCAATTTAACACTTCAAACAAATCAATAACTAACTTTAACTTCAGGCTACAAAATTTATTATATCGCATTCACACTCCCCCATTAAAATGAAGAAGCACTGTCACAATTTCATTCATCAATAGCCCAAATATCATAAGATAATTTCCAATTTTCAATGAAATGTCAACAGCTGAAGTACACCCCACCTATAAAGTCCCCACGCCCCGTCCAATTCTGGGAGCACTTGAATATAATTCAAATGCCAGCAAAACATATTCTTCGACTGCCCTCAACAATGTGGCTAAGGCCAAAGGGGGACAACTCTGGGCCTGTGCAAAAGCATTTCAAGCGAAATATCACACTTTGACATTGTCTGTGGGTTACATATAACCCTGGATACCCTGGAATCGCTGGGGTTGTGACGCCTGTGCATTAGTATTGCCAATAAACGTCGCGCCCCAAACCCACAAAGAGAACGCCCTTTTTTTGGGACGCGCGGCGGGTGCAAAAACACTTTGTAATACATATTTATCCAAGCAAGGTGAAAGGAGATGCTGCTCAAGGGGGAACGGCGGGTGGAGGGGAGAAGGTGGGTCGATCTGTGGCAACATCGCGTGTCAAAAGGCAAGTGAACAATGGGGTTGCTGACGGGCAGCCGGTGGCTGTTTATCCGCCCCGGTGACTGGTGGCTTTTGAGTGGGTGGCTGGGTGACTGGATGGGGCAGATGGGTGATGGGTGATGGGTGGGTGAATGTCTGCTCATGACATTCCGCACACCAAATACAAATACAAATTTCATTTGCCATCTCTGCTCAACCGCAAGCGCCCATCAAATTTAGACACGAAAAGTGTGTAAATAAGTTCATTATATTTATGTGTGTATATCAATTTGATTGACTCCAAACTCCAGCTCCAGCTCCAGCTCCTGTTGGCCAGGTGTGCCTCAGCTACAATTGGTAATTAAAATCTTCAGCAAATTGAAGGTAGCAACAAACAGTTTAATTCAATTTGTTTGTCACGCTCAAGCGATTTACCAAACACAAATCAAATTTGGGAAAATTCTCAACTCTTCCCCGCAACCCGCTTTTAAATGCACAAAGGATGCTGGGCATCAACATCATCATCATCATCATCATCATCATCATCATTATCATTGTGTGCTTACGCCCGACTGCCAAGGATAACTGTCTGTCTGGGTCCTGGCAAGACAAATGGGGGTGCAAATCGTTTATAGAACTCGCAACTCACAACTCACACTCACAACTCGCATTCACATTCACTCATCACTGAACTGAGTCAAGCTGTAACGGATGCATTTAATTTATTATTAGAATTATTTATGACAAACGATTGGGTTTGGGGTGATAAAAAAGCCGTTATTGTTAAGTTTATTAGAGCAGCAAGGCAAAGGGTCCAAAAGGGGTGCGACAGTGGTTGACATAGCCCTTCGAAGTGCACAAAATATATATGCAAGGAGCTCTGTAAAATATATGCAGCTGTAAATTAACTTTGATTAAAACTATGAGATTTTAATTTAAAAAAAATTAAATTTATAATCCTTCATTCCATAGGAAATTTTAAAGATTACTATTCATTAAAAAAAAAAAAATTTACTGTTTTTAGTCAACTTCAATAAAAACTATGGGTATACAAATTATAAAATTATAATTTACTCGGTATCAATCATTATTAAAATTATGAGAATCATTTTTTATAAAAATTACAAAATAATCATTCGATCAAAATCTGTTTAGAAATCAAATCATAAAAAAAATATTATATAAAATGTAAATTATCTTTTATTAAAATTACGAGAGTTAATAATTAAAATATTATAAAATTATCGTTCTATCGGGATCATTTATAAAAAAAAAAGTATACATTTGTAAGCCACTTCTTATTAAAAGAATGAGAATTAAATTTACTTATATTAAAAAAATATTGTTTAGTCGTAACCTCCTTAAAATATTATTTAAAAATAAAAAGAAAAAAAAAATTAAATTATAAAATATATTTTTGTAAAAAGTTATAACAATAATCGCGATATTTGCTCCACTGTAGCGCACACATAAAGTTTCAAACAGCAAAAAAAAAGTATTCAAATGGTGCTGGCAAAAATGATCAAAAACAGCCAAAACGCATAATTCATGCATCAGCAACATGGCAGAGTCCTGACCGGCAAAGGACACTTCAAATAAATTGCAGACCAGCCGACGGCTGACCAGTCAGTAACCACAATGCGACTACAATAACAACTGGGACAACAACAACAAAGACTACAAGTCGACGCACACTTGAGCCCATAAAAGGATAACAATTTAACAGCATACAAATATTTTTGTAACTTGCCAAGGCGTAAAACGAAAAGTGAAAACGGAAAACTGAAAATTTGTTTTCAATTTGAAAGTGAAATATGTTTTGGTGACATTAAGCCGTCGGAATCAGGATTAGATGCAGCCGCCTGCGAGGACAATAGCAGCGAGCAGAGTTGGCCACAGGACGAACTCGACCAAGGACCAAAGTGATTATGCACGGCACGTGCTCATCATTTTTATTTTAATTTTCATTGGATTGCACTGCTCGCTTACTTTATTTTTTTAATAAGTAGCAAATGATTTTAAACATTTGGAAATGTTGTTATCCTTGACAGCGGCTCAGAGGGGAGTGGAATGAGGCCGATGAGGGATGTCAATAGCATTCGGAAAATTGTTCAAAATTTAATTTGGCATTTGATGCTTTATATGGCACTGGCACTGGCATTGGCATCTGCCATCATTTGGTTGCCAAAGGATTAGCGCTCCTTCTTGCTCCCGCTGCTCTGGTTGTCACCTTCAACTTTGGCAAGGAGCAAGTTTCCTTTCGGCTACAAAACCAGCCAGGACATATTTATGCAAATTTATCTCATTACGTTGTCGCCGTTGTCGGCTTCATTGTACGCTTGTTATTGTTGTCCTGTTCCTGTCGCTGTTGCTGTCTTGTTTAATTCAAAGTTATTTTGCAAGTGAATTTAATTAAATTAAATATTCATCACACGCTTCAGCGGAGTGCGAGCTTCATCTCTCGGATCGCTTAGTTAACACTTTGGCACCTGATTTTATTCTATTCTATTTTATTTTAATTAATATTTACGCCTTCAAATCTTGCAATTCTTGCACGTTTCCGGCAATTCTTGGGATTGTCTGTAATTAAAAACCAACTCAATAAATTAAGAAATTTAAATAAAAAGCATACGAAAACTGTATATATTTATTTTTTGATCATTTAAAATTTATGCCGCCTGCATATTGACAACAAATGAAAAAGTTTTGCAACATATTAATGGCATTATATTTTAGACTCAACTCATTTATAAAATCTGAATTAAATTAATGGCATTATATTTTAGACTCAACTCATTTACAAAATTTCTTTGTGAATAAAAAACTTGGGCGTTTTTGAGCCCAGATTAGAGCACCTACCAGGCAGCAGTGGCAACAGCTGCCACAATAGGCCAAGAAACCACAAAAACCGCCAAGAGAAAGAAAACACAATTATGTTGCACAAAGGGAATTTTGAGTTTATTTGACACAGGGCATAACTTTTAAATACAAATAATAAAGCAAAGGCTTTGATGAAAAGAGTGTGTGAGAGAGAGAGAGTGAGATAAAGAGAGGGAGATAGAGGTGCTAGGCAAGGTAAGAAGGCGGCCATTTTGTTTATGCGCCGCGCACAAAGGAAAGCAACAGCAGCAATAACAAACTCAATACCAGCAGCAACAACAACAAAAGCAACTACAACAATAACAACAATAAAAGCCGCAGCAAGTCAAGAGGCGCCGGAAAAGCCCAAAGAGCAAAGGAATTGAAAATGCTGAAGGGAGTAGGGAAGTTGTAAGAGAGAGGGAGAGGGAGAGAGAGGACTATGCGTTTTTAGTGCGAAAATAATTGTGAAATCTGCAAAAGGTTTTTATCCCTGGCTACACAAAGGTAACACAATGGATGCTGTTCAGTTTCTCCTCCTCAGCTTCCTCCTCCTCCGCTTCTTGAGAGGCTTTTGTGTGAAATTTGCCTCCTTGCACAACCAAAACCTCTTAGCAATGTGTGTGGCAAAATTGCAATTTAATTGCAGTTAAATTGCTGGCGATTTGCCAAAATCAAAATCAACAAAGTAACACACACAAATAAACATACATATAGAAATTGTAATAGGTAGTAATAGAAAAAATAAACGATGAACTCGAAGTGGTTTGTTGGCTGTCAGTTTCGCAGGCCATTCGCTCAAGTGGAAGAAAAGGTTCAGAAAAATGTATCTAAAGAATACGCATGCTGTTTAGCTGTAGCTGTAGCTGTATCTGTATCTATAGCTGTCGCTGTATCTGTATCTGTGGCTCTACATCTGCTGTGTGGGAAGATTGTTAGCAGGCAGGTTGCACTCAAAACTCAAGTGTGTGGAGTGCAGAGAGTAGTTTATTTATGTCTATCTCATTATTTGTTTGCCATTTCAGAGCCTGAGAATGTCCTTGGGGCACTTACCTAGATTTCTAGACGAATAAACGCAAATAAATGAAAATAAATAAATGCATATCAAAATCAAAATGATAAATTCAGCGAGACAATTTCAAACCACAACTCGCACACAATCAGGATATCAGGATGCACTCAAGTGGCTGTTATTGTTGTCTACTCTCGTTTCGACTCGTCTCGTCGTCTATAAATAAGATAAGTATCTATTGGATAGGCTAATTGCCGATACTCGTATTTGAACGTAACCCCTTTATTGTGGAACAGATGCGTTTCGTCTGCTTTTTGACCTGCGGCAAATGCGTTTCACGTTGGATTTATGAGCCGGATTCTTGCTCATTGGCTGCATATCACCTTGGTTATTTAATTTGGTTATTGTATTCATTGACACAAAAGCCAAACAGTCAGCCGCCCGCTGTTCACGGCATTTGGTTCATGTTTTTATGTTCCTGGTGTCCTGCCAACTGCCACAACCGGGTAAAACAATGACCCATTCCACCAATCCCCCACCCAAATCCCACTAAGCCAAGTGGTTGGCCTAAGCTGCGCCAGCAATATGTTTTAGTCGAGTTTATGAATAAAATTACACGGAATTCGCAGAGAGCGAGAACGGGCCACATATCAACGCCAACGAAGGATGAAGGATAATAAGCGTATCCACTTAATGGTTGCCAGGAGCGAGTGCCAAACACGCGGTCAAATGCAAACGAACAATGAATGGAGCGCACAGTTCCAACAACAACAACTTCTATAGGTGTGAGAGTATGTGTGAGTGGGTGGTGGAAGTAGGGCCAAAAATCCTTTGGCTGTAATCAAGCGTAAAATAGTACAATGAATATATCTACAATATATTTAAAACAATGGCCAACGAGCAACGAACTCGGCATGGGCAAATTGCAAACTCCCGATTGTCAGTTGGCAAACAAAAGGATTTTGCAGCACACGCAGGTTAATGAGTTCTACGTATAACACACATTGAGTGTGAGAGAGAGAGAGAGTGTGTGTAACTTGCCAATTGTCGATGCCAAGTGGGCGATAGGCGGTGGGTGGTGGGCGGTGGTTTGGCCGGTCACACATTGCTTACATGCAAAACAGATTAAAGTAACAAGAAGCAGACAGGATACAGGAGACAACGGGAAATCGAGTGTGTGAGTTAACTGCCAATTGCGAGGGCTGCTTATTGAGTTGTTAACTAATTGAAGACACTGAAGATCTTAATAAAAACAATATACCAAACATTTATATGTCAGATTCGCGAGTAGTCCGAAAAAAATTCAAGAAAAAAGAAGGCTACAATCGAAATGCTAAAGATTTATAATCTTAGCCTTTGTTACATAAAATAATCCAAGTTTTTAAAAAATCTAAGTATATCAGTTTCATTTAGTGCTCTCAATAAGCAGTTAATATTTCTTAATTACATGTTATTCTATTTATTTTAATAAATTTTAAGATGGTTTTTGAAGCACAAAAAGTGAAATATACCATGCCAAAACTTACTTCTATTTAGTACTTTCTATTGTGTTTATCAAGTCCGTTCCGGTTTTTCCTTTCGGCAATATTTTTCTGAAGTAAATTTTTTTAAACCGCTCTAATTTAAGTTTGAACTCAATAATTAAACGATGAATTTAAATTGAAAACGATTATTATTGAGCACTAAGCCTAAATGCAGCGTCAAGAAATACATTTAACTAAATCCATAAATTACAATTTCAAATTTATATTTTAGTATTTATGTTTTATATAATTTATATTTAATATGCTACTTAATTAATTGCATCGAAATCATGTTTTATAAACAGCTCAAATATATTCCAGAGAGTTTTAAGCTTCCATTTAGTTAAGCTCAACTTGTCAGCCAACCCTCGCGATGCTTAAATGTCAATAAGTTGCAGACAGATTTCAGCTATCTCTCTCAGTACCACGCCCAAAGCAATACACTTTTGTCTAAGCTGTGTATTGTCTCTCTTTCTCTATCTCTCTTTTTCTCTTACTCTAGCCCTTTCTCGCTCTCTACATCTATGTACTTGACATTGCGCATACGCCGTGTGTGACCAGCAGCGGCAGCAATTGTTGCCTTTGTCAATTTCGATCTAGATAGCTGTGAATTGAAAAAGATAAATGAAATAATGACTTAATTGCGACTTACAGCGATAACCAATGAAGTCTGCAATAAAGTTCTTTGATCCTTAAGACCGTTTGACCTGCTGCTAATTGCTGCTGGTCGCTAATGACTGTAGGAGCAACTTTGGGAGCGACTGTAGGAGCTTTGGCATCTGGTCACGCCCTTGGGCGATGCTATTGCCAACTGCCATTTGCGGCAACTAAGCGCAATTAATTAGCGCTTCTGTCCACTTGAGAAAAGAGAATAGAAAAAATTATATAAAATGTAGGTACTTCATAGAGAGAGTGAGAGAATGAGAGAGAATGAGAGAGAAAGAGAGAGGCAGAGAGAGTTGGCTAAAGAAATGCAGCTTAATGCTAAATTAATTCCAATTACCACATTGCCTGTCCACCAACGGAACTGCATGCAAGTCAGCTCATCCGGGCCAGCTGCCGACAAGTGGACAAGTACACTCGAGTACACAGGCAGCATGCCACCACCCAAACCACTCAGACCACCCAAACCACCCAGTCTTTAGTCTATAGTAATTTAGCAACGCTAATGCGCGGACTGTGGTCAACAAAAGCCGCAGCACGCGCTGACCTCCATGCCACAAACCTTGCCACACTCCACACACCATCCACCCAACAGTTTGCGACCCAAGTCCGAAGTCCGAGTCCCTTTTTAAATATAAATTATTTGATTTTTTATTACAGACTGGAGTTGGCCATTCGGCAGTTGTTTGGCTTTGTGCCTGTTCGAAAGATTCGCTAATTAATAATTAATTAAGCTTACAAATTGCCATGCCCACCATTTGCCCTCGACTATAAGAAAATGAAAAAAATAATATTGCAGAACTTTCGACTTTTGAAAGTATTCCAATTTTCTAGCATTTCTTTTGCTGCAGAAGTTTCTCGACTAACTTTTTTTTTGCCAGCACGAAACTTTTGGCACAATGTGTCGCCTACGTTTGGCCGAAAATGCCTAAAACTGTGGCCACGCCCACTTTGCAGGGTTAAAAAGTTTTTACTGTCGCATTTGTTGGCAACTCAACTCGCAAAGTTGGCAAGTCGGCAAGTTGGCAAGTTGGCGCAGTAAAATGCAGACAAACGCTCTGCTGCACATGAGCCTGGTCGAGTGGAGCTTTCGCTGGCAGGTCCTTGTAAGGATTTCCCCGCTGCTCACAGAAAAAAAATACAGAAAACAAAACGCACGTGTGCCCGCTCCAACAGTTGCTGCCACCACTTGCTGCCATTCAACGTCATGGAGCTGACCTTTCGCCTTTCGCCTGCTTGCCCCTCACATACACTGCAAAAAAAACAAAAATCACTCTTAAATTCAAGTATGAAATTCTCGATTCTAGCATTAATTTTTTATAGATATTCAGGCTTCAGGGCTAGTTTTTTTCTCTATAACAATGAAATATTTATCTAAAAACTATAAATAAAATGTTAAATATTAAATTTTTGCACAATTAAATCAAATCTCTTAATTGTTGTATTATTTAAAAAATTGCAAGTTGGCTTCTTTTTTTTAATTATTATTTTTTTTTATCAGTTTTAGTTTAAATTTTAAGCTTCCACTAATTTCACTATTTCATTTCAGATTTTTTTAAATATTTTCTGATATATTTATTGTACTTTTTAAAACATAATAAAAGTTAAAACTTTTGCACTTTAAAATAGTCAAAAAGTTCTAAAACTATTGAATTCATTGAACAAAATCTTAAGGAATGAATTGAATGAAGTATTTCGTTCTCAATTTAAGAAATTCCGGGACTCCTAAGCTTTTCATTGATTATTTCCCGGAATCCCCGATTTTTTTCTGTGTACATATAAAAGTGTACCCATTTTTTTACTGTAGTAAACTGTGTATTTTGCGAATGTGAAAAAAAATACTGAAACTGAAAAGCGCAAAACATTTTATATTTAATTGGTGAGTGTGTTGAGTGTGCGTGTGTGTGTATGTGTGTTTATTTGTGGCACCGTCTGCTGTTCCTGTTCCTGTTCTGTTTTTCCATGCATCCAATGCCCCATCCAATTGAGTTTCAAAGTTGCAATTAGAGCAGCTTCAATGAGCGGCCGCCACTGACCCATTGGGGCATGCAACGTTCCTATGTACAATGGAAACAGTTGAGACTGGACTAGAAAAAGAAAGGACCTCGAACAGAAACAATGCGTATCAAAAGAAACATATTGCAGACCATTAAACTCCAAAACGAACATTTCATAAACACAAATACAAAAGAGTCACATTCAAATAAAGAGAAAGAGAGAAGGAATTGAATTTAAGGGTTTGAAAGAGAGGGAGAGGGAGAGTGGATCTAAGGAATAAAAGGGAGTGTTACAGTAAGCGAAAGCAGAGAAATCTGTACATAAGTATTACATAAAGACAACCAATTAAGCAGATCTTTTAAAACATTCTCGACAACAAGTATTGCTCTCGTTATTTCAAGGGGGTCAAGGATACTCGACACTCGTCTGAATTTATTTGGCATATATTTCAATTTAAATATATTAAAGGATTATAAAACTATATATTAATAAGTACGCTAAGTAACTCCCATACAAATAAATTGAAAATATAAATGTAGCAAATTTATCGAACTGAAACATTATTAGTAGAAAGAAATAAATATACATAAGTAATTATTTCATTTGCCTTTCTAATCTTATCTGATTATAGAAAATCTGTAAAATTTTAAGGCTGATCATCGGAATTCAATAACATCACAATAAATATTACTTTCGGTTTACAAAATGGATAGTTTTTGCATACATTTCGATCCTATTTCTAACAGATTTCTTTTGTTTACAAGTACAAAACAATGTTGAATGAGGAACAATCATTGCAATTCGTTTGGATCTTTGAAACTACGAGTACTACATGCGTCTGCATGGAAAACTAAGCGAACCGAAATTCAAATTCAAAAAAACCGAATGAAAAATCAAATTGAATTCACTTTGCCTTTGACTATGTTATGAGTATAATACGCCCCAAAGCTCAGTTGCTCCGCCCTCGATCCACGAAAAGTGTCAAGTGTTTATCGATGGAAGGATGAAGATGTTGATGACGATGATGATGTTGATGATGATGATTGAGGTTGGGGATGTGACGGCAACGCAAGTTGATTTCTTTACACGACATTTAATTGAGAAATAATTGAATAGGTCGTGTGAAGTGTTTGTTTGGCGTTTGCGGTCTTACGTATCGATAAGCCCGATTCGAAAAGCCCGCCGCAATGAAATTAGCTTTGTCAAACGGGGCTGACATATGAATGAATGAATATGTACATACATATGTATGTATGCACGGGTTGAAGTTGAAGTTGAATGGTGCGGAAAGATGTATTGCAGCGTGAAAACGACACAGCGACTTGTTGTTAATGAAGTAGTCACAGTCATAGGAGAAAGTCTCCCCCCATATGTGCCACGCCAAGACAAAAACAAAGTGAAATATACTCGTAAGTAAAACAGCAGTCAAAGGCGAAAACAACAAGAAGAAATTTACGTTTGATTGCGGGCTCGAAATGTGCAATCAGTCGTAAGCTTATAATTGCAGTTGCAATTTAGACTACTTATTTGTGCGAAATGGTGTAGAAGCTAAGGATTGAAGTGTGAAGGATTTCAGCTCAGGACGATTGCAGGAGTTTGCATAGTTGGGTGTAAAAGAAGGAGCAGAGGTGTAAGCATGGATTTCATATTTATTTCATTCATTATTATTATTTCAATAAATAAATTTGTAATCTCATTCTAGCTTTCAACACGATTATTTAAATAAAGTCGTTTTTAATGCATATAAAATAATGAATAAGGTTTTAAATGAAAACAAATGCAATTTCAATTGGGTAGACTTAAAAGCTAAATACAAATACCTTTTTTCATTTTGAAACTAATAAATAATTAAATTACAATTATATCTGGTAACTTTTCATTTTTTCGGCTCACAGCTTTTAATAAGTAGTAAAAAATAGGTACAAAGTAAATGAATATTTGTTTTCTGTCGTTGGAAATATTTTAAGAATTTTTCAACAACAATAGCAATTTTATTAAACGCACATCAGTATGTTTAGATTTTTAATATGATATAAATAGATGAACAATTAAAATTATATTACCATTGCAATGCAAAAACAAACAAATAAACTGGCCATCTGACTAGCGAGTAAACAGCGTACGCGACGTGAGAGCTGCGTACTCTTCCTGAAAGTGAACGCTAGACAAGCGTAGCTGACTTTGAGATACATTTTGGGTAGTGACTTTAAGATACTCTAGAGTCTAGACTATTAATTTAAGTATTCAAAGTCAAATAAGGCAGTCAACTCAGCCAATTAGATTTACCATAATACCTAAAATTAAATTAAATATTTATAAAACATTGTCAGTGTAAAAAAATAAAATTTATTTAAATTAATTATATAAAATATTCAATTCAAAACACACTATTATATAGAGAAAGTAGCCATAAATCCAATTTAAATTCGGAATTAGTCAAATCATCTACTGATTTAAAATATACCCCTGTGTACAGGGTATTCAAAACTTGGCAAAAACAACAGAAGTGGCCTAAGAATGGATCTAGATTTGGACCTGGTCGTTACAATCGACGCACAGCGACTGAAACGATGATGACACAGTGAGAGCAATTAGAATCGTGCCGTAGATTTCCACGAATTCTAGGCTAATGTCAATGTCAATGCGTAAATCGAAATCGAAACTGGTTTTGCCAACTGCCAGATTCTATATATAAGAGATGCGTGTCGTGGTCGTTCCATTTCAATGTGTTGACAGTCGACAGTCGATGTGATGATGTGTAAATGGGATCTGCTATTCTGCTGTTGCCTGCTTGGTCTCATCGATGGTCTGGTGGGCGGAACCGCCTTCAAGTCCGCCTGGGAGCTGCCCACGTCGGAGCACATGCAGAACAGCCTGCAGAGCTGTCAGATCGAAGCTGCAGGTGAAGATCATGCGGTCATGCTGAGATGTCTGGTGGAGCAGCTGGGTCTGTGGACGGATGAGCAGGGCTACAATGCCAAGCGTATAGCAAAGATCTTTGCGGCACAGCGCCAAATGGAGGAGCTCATGGTGGTCATCGAGTACTGCAACAACAGGGAGCGGCGAGAGGAGCAGCCAGCACAGTGGGCATTGGAGGCCTACAAGTGCGCCACGTCGGGCAGATTCGGGAGATGGGTCAAGGATTATGTGAAGCAACAACAGCAGAAATTCAAATAAAAACAATCATTTTATTATTAATCAACTTGAACTTGAACTTGTGTGCAGCTATCAGGGTTCTGGAAGTGTCATCTCTCTCTCTCGCTCTGTCTCGCTCTCTAAGCCTTGACGCTGTGCTGGACGAGCTGCAGATTGGAGCGCATGAAGCACATGCCACCACGATAGGCCCAAGTGCAGGCATCGCTGCCCTGGGAATTGTTGTCCGCACAGTCGGCGATCTTCTTGTGCGTCTCGTCCGTGTGATCGACGGCGCTGCCGGCGGCCAGTTGCTCGTGCACCTTGTGCACATCGAAACCGTGCTCGGCATCGAAGAAGCCAAAGTGCTCAAACACGCACTTCATGTAGCAGCGGGTCTTCTCCTCATCCGCGAACTGCCACTTGACGTACTTGGCCACATCTTCGGGGGTGGCGTGAACCTGCTCGGAGCAGACACTGCGATATCTAACCAGATCCTCGTGGGTCTTCACCACATAGCCGGCGCCATGCTCATGGTGATGATGATGATGGTCATGCTCATCGGCCAGAGCCACGGCCAAAGTCAGCAGCAGAATGAAAACTTTCATGGTTGGAAATTGTTCACAGAAGATGCTACGATTGCAACTGCAATTTTTGCTGCAATTGAATTTATATTTATAGGTAACCAGCTAGACAACTAGACCGCCAAACAGCTGGCAGTCACCTTCTAAGATCTACATTCATAAGTGATTGACTGCTTTATTGATTACCTTATCATTGGGCCAAAGGTTAGAAAGCAATTGGACCACCTCATGATAATGACAAACCTGTAACCAAGTCCAACATACTCTCTCCTATCAACAAAGCACAGAAGTAAACCAATTTAAGTGAATGCTGATATTTTAAATATATAGTATAGAGTACATTATTGTACATTATTGTAAGAGCAAAAGGTCTTTAATAATAAGTGCAATTAATTGTAATCTTATTTTAATTAATTATTTTTCATAGCTCGAGCATTTTCTACCGATTCACTTTCACTGACTGCTAATATTTTCCACTTCACAGTATTGCTAAGATAAGATTATAATTGTCAATTGATTGATAATTCTAAAAAGAATGAATGATGAGCGAGCGAGCTCGCGCATTTGTCACCAGTGCTGCCAGAGTCGCTTTTTTCCCGTCAAATCTGGCTGTTTTCAAAGGCAATTTGCTAGAAAAATTTGCAATCAGCGGGCAGCGGGAATTTTGGCTTTTTTGTTTGTTGAAATGCTTTTTTTCAGATTTTTTTGTAAATGCCTAAATTAATGGAAATTAAAACCCAATATAACAAAATTCGCTTCGTGAAATGGCAAAATAATGAGAGCACTACAAAATTTTAGATTGGAGGCAATTCCTAAAAGGATTCTGGGGGCAACAATACTTTGCAGAGTTGGCTAAGGTTGCCATTGATTTATTATAGTTGCCTTGGTCAAACGAGAAGTGGAGCGCATATATAGCCAGTCAATCTTGTGAAATCAAAACTTAAAAGTGTACTTTATATAAGGTTATTGGTTTATTTGTTTGCTACTTATAACGAAAATAATATATTTGAATTTTGAATTTACAAATATGGCTTGCGCAGATAATAATAAATTCCTGCGGATGATAAGAACAGGATTATCATATCAGGTGAATGAGGACAACATCGATGAAATTATTCACATCTTATGAATAGAAGATCAGCTGCTGCTCAAATGGCTCACTTTATTTATAAACAACTGTTGTTGTGCGCTCACTCTACCCTTTTCGGGATAAAAAACAGAAATAAATAAATTGAAAAACTAGCTTTTTTATGGCTTTTTTAAATAAATATTTCAGCTTTTTTGCATCGTTCCTCCCGTCAAAAACAGCTTTTTTTTCCAAACAAAAGTTGGAACACTGTTTGTCACTCTCTCTCTCTCTCTCATAACAACGCACTTCAACTCCACTTCTAATTGATTCTAATGAGATTCTAATAGAATAGTCTAACGACTGCTTACTGAGCCATCAGGCGTTAAATTTAAAAGTTTAGCCATCTGGCGTTAAATCAAAAAGCGTAGCCATCTAACGTTAGAATAAAACGAAAGCGATGCCATCTGTCGTTAAAATAATAAAGTGTCGCCATCTACCGATTTAAACTGTGCAACCTCTTGCACACGCTCTAAAGCTGTTAGCTTTTGTAAGTGAGCAGTCAATTGTGCGCTAGAATTTGAAATAAAAATTTGAAAATTTCAAAAATGAATTAAAAATTAAATAAAAACAATTTTAAAAAAACAAGGAAATCCAAAGTTTTGAAAATTAATAAAGTTCAATCTAAAATTGGTTTGGTGCCGTTCGCTCTTCGCGTGGCGAAGTTAATAAAAAATCCAACAAATAAGAAAGTTCAAAATTCGAGCAAAGTACAACAAAAATTCTGGTAAAATTTTCAAAATTCTAGCTTTAAAATTGAAAAAGTTCATTTTTATGTCGCGAAAAAACACGTTGACATACTGTTCGGGCAGCACAGCAAAATAAATAAAGCAAAGTATGAAGCACTTTGACGAATAAATGAGTTTACTTTGTTACCGACTTGTAAAAGTAAAGAACACTAAATAATTTATCAAATTATCTATACGGATTTAGTCTATCAGTAGAAAGCTATGCAGATATAATCCATTGCATTTGAGTCGTCATGATAATACACACCTGGTAAACAACAACAACTAATCATGAACTACTACCTGCCAGAGCAATATGCCACGAAAAGTTCAAAGACTCATTATGCCAATCAAACAGGCAGCAAACGTAAAAAGGGAAAGCGAAAGTTCATGCAATAAAGAAAACGCAACAGGAGGCAGCAACAACAACAATAACAACTACCACTAGCGACTAACAACAACAAACTATCTTCAAATTGTTGATTGACCCCAAGAGATGTCGGCATATCTGTGTATAGTTGAGTGTGGGTGGGGAACACAGCTGACGGACCGACACTTATCACCTCTGTTGCTGAACGTGCCTACAACAAAGTGAGCAATAACTCAAAATGACGAACTATAAGACACCCTGTAATTTGATATTAAATACCAAATAATTCCAGGTTTCTTTTAGTTCACTCTAAATAAAAAATAAATAAATATGTGCGAATTATAATGAAAATTACACTTTCTTCCAACAAACCAATATACCTAGCATGCTTCTCCTAGGCATACGTGGTATAAAGATCATGCAAGGAATCAGTGAGGCAGAGGGGGACGGTATAATAGCTGTTTGGGAACAAAGTGTGGGGCGTGCGGTAACAACAGGTAAACAACGGCTACAGAAATAAACACAATATGAAAAGCAGTTCTTGGACATTGCAATGAAAGTGAAACTAGCCAAGCTCATTTGTTGTGGGCTAGAATTGCAGGCCTGTTTCTTGGCCGGACCTGATCAATAGCTGGTCAGTCAGTCAATCGCTCATAATTCTTGACTTTCGCTCAGTTAACTGCATCCAATTGATTGCGATGCCAGAGCAATTAAATCAGTAGTAATCAAAATGCAACAAAAGGTATTTTAAATGTTGTTTTGTTGTAAATTAGACCACACTGAAGTTGTTATACCCTGTCAATCTATCATATAAAATACATATTGAAAAATTCAAAATGAAAGTGATTATTTTGATATACATACTGGGGTGCCACAGAAATCTCTTTCACTTAAATTTGACGTACATTTGTATGAAATTTACGTCATTTTTCAGGTGAAAGAGATTTCTGTGGCACCCCAGATATATTTATTGTCAAAATATAAACACCCAATACATCTAAATAAATTTAATTAAAAGCTTAAATTGAAAGATACTTATTTATAATTAATTAAAATAGTTTTAATTTATCAACAAATTTAATTTCTTTATTAAAAACTAGGCACAAAAGTGCTCTATGAATAACCATTTTTATTAGAAGTTAAGTTTATGGTTTAAATATTACCGATAAATAATCATATTTATTGGTTTAAGCTAGATAAATAAGCAAGCTGTTTTGTAAATTTTGTAAATGTAATTTGTAAATTAAAAAATATGAATTTAAGTATTACGAATCCTTGCTGTTGTCAAAATGAATGATCAAGCTTTGATACCCCAATGCAAGGTTCTCAAAACTAGGCCAAATGCAAGAAGTTCCTGCAGAGCGCCATAAAGCTCCATTGCCAAAGGCAGCAGCAGCCGCAGCAGCCATTGACTGCGACGCAGCGTCGACATCGACGTCAGCGTCGCAGCTGGCTGTAAAGGTATAAAAGGTAGGAGACCGCCCAGTCGCTCGCTCAAATCCAATAAGAAACGCGCGTGCGCAGCCGCCGTCAGTTGAACGTCAGCAGCCTCAGCGCCAACTCGCGTATAAATCTCTGTTCGTGTTGTCTCTATTCTATTCCCAAGCTAAAAGTGGCCAACAAAGTGGCTAGCAGTAGTTGCAGTGCGAAACGTCAACATTTAGTTGCATTTACTCAAAGTTTTGCATGTGGAATATATTGCAATATAATTTATAGCAACTTGTTTTCAAAGTCATAACGTGTCGTGACGCCGCGTCAACAAATTGTGCATTTTAAAAGTATTCAGCTAACTGAACAACAACAAATATAATACATATAATAAAATAAGAAAAAAATAAACGAATCTACAGTTTAAAATCAAAAAATACCCAGTGCACTTGACGATTTATGCGTTATTTTTTTTCGGACATTTCTTGAGCTTCCTGCAAGTCGCATATTCTTCGAACACAACTTGCATACGAATAAAACCCAAAATCGACGGACGGCCATGCAAATGACAAAGGTAAATGATGTCTTGATTGGGCATTGATAAAGTTATTGGTATTGGTATTTGATTTAGATCCCACGCTTCCCACTTTTGACCAGCACTTTCACTTTTGCTTTGTGCTCTGGGGCTGTGCCAGGTTTAAGGTTACAATAGTAACCATTTTATTGTCTTTGAACTGGTCTGATCTTTTAGCCATGACTCTGAGTGTGGCAGTTGGCCGACTCTGACTCAGCCTCAGTCTAACATGCAAAACTGGCAAACTGACAGTGCAAGCCAAGAAATAAATAAGAACGAGATCAAATATACTAAGTGGACTAACCACAAATTTGAAAATCATTCACTATGCAGAAACTTAACTAAAATGGCTAAAAACAATCTTAAGAGTTAAATTTAATCATAGAGAACATTTGATTTGTAAGAGTTACTTTAATTTAAGGAAACCGTGAAGCCAACATTGTAATTCAAACATTAATTCACTAAAATTATTATATTCATGTTCATAATTTATAGAGGAATTCAATGAAAAAATTACTTTGCCATTTTATTATTTTAAGAAACTTTTTTGAAATTTTATAATTTAATGAGAAAATTACTTTAACACTTTATTACTTTGAAACACTTCGAAATCATGCTGAAATAAGATTATGGATAGTAAAAAAAAGTATTAAAATGTATGAAATTTATGTTTTTATTTTTGTTTCGAATCAAAACTACTTTTTTTATTGAACTAGGCACACCCACATTGAAAGACTGTTTTAATCGTCAATTGATGCTTAACTTTTAAGCCTAAACACATCCAGGGCCAAGAGCGTGATCTTCAAAGGCGACCCGCAGCATCTCGTGCATCGTTTGAAGCTAACATTTACTATGTTGTTGTTGTTGCTGTTGTTGTTTTTAAACAAGCCACAAAACTCGTACTTTTGGCACTTAAGCTGCCCCAATTTCAAGCATTGAAGTGCACTTACACTTCATCATCGTCATCATAATGAACATAATGATCGTGATCCGCTCATGATCGGCACGAGCTGAGCAATTGCTATGTTGTTGTTGTTTGTTGATTCAATTTCAAACAATTCGATTCATTTCACTGCCGTACACAAGAGCACAAAAGCCAAAAGGAAAAGCGTTGAAAATTGGTCTCTGATCTTTCAATTGATATTCGCTTGGTTCGTTTTGAAAGCCAGACAGATCGAAAGACAGATCCACAGACAGCAATCACGAGCTGGTGCGTGGGTGGAGAATGCTTTTCTTTCTATCTAGCCGTGTGTCCATGGGCCATGGCAAGCCAAGGAAAGTCAAAGTGAAAATGAATGGAAAGCAAAGCCAATTACTAACTAACTCGGATGCGATAGAGAAGGAGTCGAAGGAGAAGGGAGTATGGCGAGCCCAGCATAAATGTCTCTTGGTAATCTGAGCACAAACGGAGCGGATTACAAAAAAAGCAATTGAGAGTGCCGGGCGTGCGCAAATGCAAAGATCAAGATCAGTGGAAACTCGGTCACAGATCACAGTACGAGCACTTATACTCGCATGTGGGTGTATGAGTGCATGAGTGGATTTGAGCACGAGTATTCGTCACTTCATGGGCTGGCGCATTTCCATGTCAACAGACCAACCCGACCGACCGACCGACCAACCAACCAACTGGCAACCAACTTGTTTAACCGGACCTATGTGTGACCAAAGCTCCACATCACATGGAGGTGCCTAAGGAAAGGCTCAGAAATTCCAAGCGATCGCTGTCCGTCCCTCAATCCGTCCGTCCGGTTTGATCGGCTTCATAGTAATCCAATTAAAGGAACAATCTACATTTCAATTCAAAACTAATGAACTGTAGTTAATTCTTAACAATGGCAGCACATGTGTTGATTGTTGTTGTTGTTCTTAATGTTGTTGTTTTTATTATTAAAGTTAAACTATTGAATATTGCAATAGCTCGTAAATGTGACGATCGTACACTCAGAGATACATTTATGCCATAAGTACTTGAATTTATACCGTATTGTTCTCAAAATTACTCATGAACTAAGTAAAACACGATCTTTATAAGTTTTATATGTCATTCTTGCGCCTTAGAATTCTCAACTGATTCAAGCTGTGTTTAACCCCCAAAAAACCCCTTTTATTTAATTTTGTTATTTTTATATTATTAAACTAGTTTATTTGAAGATTGATACGAACTTAAATATGAGAATGTTTTGTGCTAGAAACAAGTAAATTTTGAGATTTTTTTGTACTTTTTCTGTACTTAAACTAGTATGATCCCATCTTTCACAAACTTCCAGAAAATTTTAATTTTTTGAAATTTTCGGGATTACATAAAGCGAACTTGAAATAATTTTTCGTCACAGTTTTTTAAATTCCGAACTGAATATTCCCAGTTTAAGTACGGAAATCTTGATTTGTTTTTCTAAGTGTAGCGAATCGAACTGTCGATCGCTTAACTGGCATTTGAAAGTCATGAACACTTGGTGGCGATGACGTCGAATCTGTGGCCAGCGCCAAGCTTCTAGTATTACTAAGAAAAGCCAGCGCCGGCTTCCTTGTCCGCTTGTCCGATAGTCATTCAGTCAGTTAGTCCGTCCCCAAGTCCGACTTCCGTCAAGGTTCGCCGCCCCAAAAGAAATCTGTACAATTGTTAACAATTCATTGATTGATGATCGATATGGCGATCAATTCAATAGCGTTAAATGTCTTAGTGACAAATCACGGACTCGCAGACAATTCAAGTGAAGTATAGTATGTAAACCCCTCTCCAATCTATTTACAGTACGGACTGCCAATCTTGCTCTTGGCGCTGGCTCTGTGCATCGCTTCCTGCCATGGAGCGCGTCGTCTGCGCAAGAAGCCAAAGGTCTACAATGCCCTAATCACCACGGACGACAACCTGACCTCGAGTCGGGCATACCCTGTCATTCAGCCAACAATTCACGAGCCGGGCTATGCGCCCTTTGGGCCCTACAATCCCTTTGGCTTCTACAGTCCGCCCCTGGTGAGATTCGGACAACCTCTGGTTCCTGGACTGCCGCCCAACGAGCGGGTAATTTAAGATAAATACCCACTGAAGGGTCTAACTGATCATTATCTATTTCAGCTACCATATCCACTGCCCACGGCTGCTCAGTATCCGCCCATCTACACGTCCTACGATCCCAATCAGCCCAGCATTGTGCCCGCCGAGCGGCAGCCAGCGCCACAACCAGAGTTGGCACCTCAATCTCCGGCAGCAGACGAGTCAGAGTCAGAGCCCAAGGAGATGAAGTCCAAGGATCAGTTGCCACTACCGCTTAACGGACAAGGTCTGCCGCCGGTCCTGATTCCACTGAACTCCCAGTACAGTGGCCAGCCGATGCATTTGCCGCCCTATGCATACAACCAATACCCGGTGATCTATGACCAGGCGGGATTTGATCGTCAGCGCGAAAATTATCTGCCGCCCTACGACTACTATCCCAGCCAAGGTTATCCAACTCGGGGTCCGCCACCCACGGCACCACCGATGCTGCAGGCAGCGCAGCCACCGCAGCCGGAGGTGCAGCCACTGCCACTGGACAACTTGGATGCCACGCCCAGTTTTGAAGACATCAAAAATGGCTCGGAGAACAAGAACAGCGATGTGCCCGACGTGCCGCCGCCTCCAATACCCTCGGGTCCAAAGCGCCCCAGGACGACAGACAATTGAGGTGTTAATTAATATGTCCGGGCTTTGTTCCATTCAAAATATACATACACGTATTTATTACCATTTTTTCTTAAGCATTTCGATTTGATGTCGTTTAACCCATAAGTTTAGTAAGTGTGTTCATCAAAGATAATAAATAAATAAATGAAAATACTAAATAAATACCGCAGAAGCGGTGAATGAACTTGGTTGATGGGACACTGGGGAAATGATTGCTTGAGCTCTGGATGCCTCTTTCACTGGGGATTTGATTATCTTTCCATAAGCGGGCCTATAAATGCTGCACAAACGGCAGGCAAAGTCACAGTTTGCAATATGAAATTTACTGTGCTGTTGATTCTTTGCTTTTGCCTGTTCAGTTTGGGTAAGTGGAAAATGTCATTTTTGGAAATGTAATTTTTCCAGTATTAAAATACCAAAATATTCCAACAGCATGCGGCAATGCCATAGTCGCTACGAAGCCGCCATTTGTGCGCAGTCGTTATAGTCTTCGATGGCGCAAAACAACAACAGCAACAACTGTCATTCCACAGAGCACAACAGATCGTGCCATGGAGGTGGCAGCCTCAACACAGCATCCCAATCCCAAGCTGGGCACCTCAACGGCCAGTCCAGACTACGATTACTACGGCAACGGTGAAGCTGACAACTTGGTGCACAAATAAATAACTTTGTCATTGCTGTCACATTATACAATACAATTTCAAATATGTAAATTTCATAAAATATTCAATAAAAATTCAAATTTAAATTCAAATTCAATCAATTTGGCGGAGTAGCTGCGAATTTTGTAAGAAGAAGCATCAAACAACAGAGCTCTGTTAGTTAACATAGAAGATTTTACGTGACGGTAAGCTCGCAGCCAAGCTGAATTTATAAGAAGGTGATGATGTATCCGCTCTGTCCCGGGGCGAATCTGTCAAAGAGAGTCTGACGTGAGGGAGACGACAGAGATAGATTTATAGAAAATATGTTTTGTTTGGTTTTCTATCTCTTCACTTATTTCGTTTTGTGCGCTGTGCAATATGTAAAATCAAAATAAAAAGCAATAATATATTTGGGAACACAAACCAAACGATTCGAGTTCGAGCGACATAAGTATTTTGCACACACGGTGCATTTTTCAGAGCATTTATTACAACCGCTTACTTTCGTAATGACATTTGCGCCCCAAAAAAAAGAGAGCACGTCAAACGATTCATCACCTTCTTATAAATTCATCTTGGTTCGCCGCATTTTAAGAAGCATAAATACGCCACCTATGGGTTTGTTTTAAAAGTAGATTGTGACGTTACAGCTGACGAACTTATTCTGAACAAATTCGATACAACTAACTCTTAATTATTAACAACAACCCTATTGTAAACCAGTTTAAAGAATGCTATTAACAAATAAGTGTGCGCAGTATGGACTGGGCTTTCAAAAACTTGCAAATCTGCTTAATAAGCGCACATTTTCTGGGTTCATAAATGCCGCCGGTTTGAAGTCAACAGCAACAGCAGCAAAAACATTGAATGCTGTCGGATGGAGAGAAGGGAGCGAATGGTGAGTACAAGCTGCGATTTACTCCAAGATTGAGCAGCTTTGTTTGCGCGCAGCAGCAGCAGATACGCGAGCTCAGTTCTATGCCCGACATCAACGAGAGCAGCAGCAACTGGTGTCCGCAATTGGGGGTCTTACAGCCAACAACAACAAGCACGCACATTAACCGCAAAAGCAGCAACTAAAAGCAAAATGGTGGTAAGTGAATATCTGCTTCAAACGAATTACCATAATAGAATACGAGAAATTTCATACTTCGACTTAAACATTATCGCTTTGGGGGCACGCGAGGTCACCACTTGATCCCAAGGGCATCGAAAGTATCAGCTAAAGCAATCAACATAAACCGTCAGTACTTGTTGCTCATACATACATAAATACTTTTCTCACACAGGCCAAGCTAAACGAACAAGAACGCAGCGAGAAACTGCAGCCATTGCTGGATGCAGGCTGGACAATGGTCGAGGGACGTGATGCAATCTACAAAGAGTTCCTGATGAAGGACTTCAATCAGGCGTTCAGCTTCATGACTGGCGGTGCCCTGCTGGCTGAGAAGATGAATCACCATCCGGAGTGGTTCAACGTCTACAACAAAGTGCAGGTCACTTTGAGCACCCACGACGTCGGTGGCATCAGTAGCAATGACATTCGCATGGCCAAATACTTTGATGCCCAGGCTCAGTTATTGAATTGTTAAACACTTGCTTACTATATATAACTCTATATTGAAATAAATCATTAGCCCAACATGGTTTTACTTAATATTTGATAGTCTGCCTCTTGCAAAACGTCTGGCGATGTTTCATCTGTAACATATCCGAGAGTTTTAAAGAACATTAATGAGCTTTCATTATTATTTAAGACGGTGAGCATTATTTTTTCAAGCTGCCAGAAGCGTGCACATGATTCAAGCGTTTCCATCATGAATTTTCCAAGTCCTTTTCTCTGATATTCTGGCGAGATTTGTATCTCATAGCTGATGCAAGAAGGAGAATCATTAATTACAAAATGAGCATGTTACAACAACCATATGCATGCATTTACCAGTATAGCACGCAATCTCCGTCGTCCATGTCAAAGCGGAACATTGTGTAAGCCACAGGTTGATTCTGTGGATTCAGTGCAACCAAGAAACGGGCCCAGTTCTTGTTGAGCTCCGCCTGTTTAATTTTGGGCTTCCATCCCATTTTCAGTTGCTTGTAATAGGGGCCTACATTTTGTTCCGCTAGCTTGAATGTCCATTTGAGCGTTTTAGCATCCATGTCGCTTTTAGCGCGGCAATATAGTTTAAACTCCTCAGATGCTTTTGATTTGTAGCTATCGCATCGTACCGGCAGTTTTTCCAGTGGGTTTTTTGCACGAGCAGCAGCTTCTACGAATTTGTGCTTGGCAGAGGCACTAAGTTCGTCCCGATTTGTCATTATTCGCGGTCTAATAATTTAACAGCAACTCAAAATTGTTTACAGGATTGTTATGGAGAGCGTGTGTTGCACAAAAAGCGGGAAGCCAGTGCTGCAAAATATCCATGCAAAATGCAACTCTGAAAAATATTATTACTGAACACTAGTCCATCAACAAGTAAACAACTCATCGACATTGGCTAATTTAATGTTAAAATAGTTAAATTAAATTCATTCGTTCAATATTAACGAACTTGTACTCGGCAGAACACTCTCACATACAACTACTGGTGAACAAATGTAGGATTTGTCAACACATGTGTATGTATCTAAAATAATTACTTTTTGCTGACGTTATTGCTTGTTTTTCAGATAAACAATCGGAATTTCCCATTAAATCCAATGTTTAAGAAATCAAAACCAAAGGTGGCTTCACCACCCGCTGCTCCCACAATAGAAGAAATGCTCGCTGATATTGAAACATTTGAAATATGTCAGCCAGCAGGAACTACTAACTCTAATGGCAGCGCAGCTTTTGAGCATGCACTGCTCACAGAACCCGAGAATTTGTCTCTTGAAACATGGTGGCAGGTGTTTGATGAATATGACCAAAAAGTCAAGAAACTGGAGACCATGGAGGGAACATTAGACGCACAGAGGGAGAAGTTACTTGCATGTAAACTAAAGCTGGAGAAAAATGCCAAAGATCTGCGTGAAGGTATCAATAAGCAACAAACATTAATTAAAGAGGTTATTGATTGTTAACAAAACGAAAAAGAATTGTTTTAAACTTTTTTGGAAAAGTTGAAGCTTGACTATCGATATTGCAATCGATGACAACACATACACAGCACGTGTTATCGAGTAGAAAGTTAGGCAGAGCTCAGAAAGTATCGATACTAGTTACCTGCAGCCGTTTTATATGTGGGGAAAAATAAAATAATTGTTTTCAAAATCATTGCATTAAAATGCAAGTGTTTAATTGAATAGAAAGTAAGTTTCGTTAACTAAGGCATAGCGTTAAATGAAAAGCGTGAAATTTAAGAACAAAGTATTTTCGGTTCATGAATAAGCCAGGGAACAGGTTTAGGCCAGAAAAAAACCTGGCTGGCTTATACCATTTACGCCACAGCGTTAATGGCAATACAACAGCGAGCGGAGGTCGATTGTTTTGTGTGTGTGTGTGTGTGTGTGTGTTTGTATATGTATTGCTTTAATATTTAGCCCAAATCCAATTACCAAAACGAAATAGTGCAACAATTGCTGAAGCAAAAATAACCCTTGTGCTCTGACTAATTGAATTTTACGTGTTTTATTTTGGCTAACAACAACAGTGAGCAGCCATGACAGTAACAAACACTTTAAGAATACACACACACTCACAACAATTCTCACGGCAAAGGATTATTATCCAATTAAACGGTTGTCAATATAGAAAAAGAATGCAATTCATTTAAAGACCAAATAGACATGTTTGCAAAAAAGAATAAAAATACATAAACAACTCAGCGAATAACAGTATTTTTCACGGGCACTCAATACAAGCAAATCGCATGTGTATGTGTTGTTTATGTATTTGCTTCGTGCGCGCATGCATGTGTGAGTGTATCTGTGTGTGTGAACAAAGTGCTAATGAGATGCTGATGCTGTGCTTCTTCTTGCCAGCAGTTTGTTGCTTTTGCCATTTATGCAAAAATACGTAAATTTTGAACAAAAGATGTACATACATACTTGATTGTTTTCAACTGTTGCGAATTTCGCTTGCTAACGAACTCGCTGCAAAAGGTGAAAGCAACTTTTTTTTTTTAATATTGTATTGTGTTTGCTTTAGCTGATGTTGATGCTGTGTGGATGAATTACATACATGCATATGTATATTTATGAAGTGCAATCTCTGCCATATAAAGCAACCGTTATTGCAATCAACTCGATTAAACTCATTCTTTTATTCTTCCTCGACAGCAGCAGCAGCTACGCGTGAGATGTCACATGCAATTTTGGCGTCGCGGCTGTAACGGATTTTCCCACTTTGGCAATTGATATTGGCAAAACAACAACAACTGCTGCAATAATGTAAGAGACGGAGGCTAACAAAGGTCAATCTAAGCCAACAAAACCCAGCCTAGAACTAGTTAGGTTTCCACACACACACACACACACACACACACACACAAACACCCATACACACACATACGTACAAACACACGTAGTCAGAATAAGCATGGATTGGTGGCTTACGCTCCTGGCGCTGCTGCTGGCCATCAACGAGCTGCTGGCAGTTCCAACTCCGCTCAAGCTGCCAGGTGAGTCCAATCAGACTTTTGGAGATCTTGATCTTGATTTCATTGTGAATCAACAGGCTACACACACAAGCTGACGCCATACATTAAGCACTGGGAGGCAGCGAACTTCGATCGCTCGGTGCTTCAGGTGGCGCAGCAGAGGCACTTGGAGCAGGCGCGCGCTCGCCGAAAACGTCAAGTGGATCCCTCAAGTGGGCTGGGACTGGCGCACACAATCCGACTGAATTTCTCCGCACACGACAGGTGAGTGGGTGGCGTGAGCTTGCGTTACATTGCATATAATCATACTCATACTTACATTTCTTACATTCTTTTGTTCACAGAGACTTTCTTTTGGTGCTGCGTCAGCAGCCAAATTCGGTGTTCGCCAATGATGTGGAAATCGAAAACACACTGGGACCCATCGATTACGATGTGTCACGCATTTACACGGGCAGCCTGGAGGACGATGAGTCTGCCCATGTCCAGGCGATACTCACAAGTGATAATCTGCTGGATGGCACCATTGAGACGCAAGCCGAGCACTACTACATTGAGCCAGCGCAGCGTTACTCACAGCAATTGGCGGAGAGTGGCGTGCACAGCATTGTCTATAAGCTGAGTGATGTAAATATGCAACAGCAGAATTCATTTGGCAGCGGCTTGTCCTCAAAGTCGCCCATTAAAACGCATTGCGCTAGCGAAAGATTGAGGCAGAAACGTTGGTTACCCGAGGAGGAGGAGGTAAGTAGCTCCAATCATTCGGAACAAAACACTTGCTAATTATTAACCATTATTTGCAGCATGTTACTGTTCCCACCTATAATCGGAATCCGCCTCTGCCGCTGGATCTAGAGGTACCATACAATGATGACTTTCGCGTTCTGGCCTCTGAGGAGGATCGCAGCGAGGAGGAGCATAAGAAATCCACTGCAGCAACAACTACAATGCGCAGCACAGAAAGCTTTCTGGCGACGCTAACCAAGCCCACGCCCAATCGCAATATACTTGTAAATAACTATAATCCCTCCAATGTTGGCGACGGCAGTCGAAGCTACAATGGCAACAGCAATTCCAATTCAAATGCCAACAGCAACAACAACAACAACAACAATGTGCGCAAATTGTACACGAAGCATAAAAACATCATTGTTAGCACGTACAATCGGCCCATAGAGCCAGAGTTTGGCACACCCTACGAGGAGCCCAATGCCAACAATAATAACAGCCTGCCAAATAACTTCTTCAACGCCAATTGGACGACACTCTCCATGGGTAACAGCAACAGCGGCGCCAACGATCGTCCCAGCCATAAGACGCATGTGGAGATCATCACCAAGAACGGTGCCACGAAGAAACCCAATATCATTGTTAACAATTACAATCCGGAGATCATTTTTGCACCCAATCCGCACAATCCCAGCTTTAATACCATGCTGATGACAAATCTGTTAAGTGGCCGAGGCGAGGACATCCACAGCTCGCCGCGTCTGCTCTACGATCGCAAGACCACTTGCATGCTTTACTTGCAGGCAGATCACACGTTCTTCCAGAAGATGGGCAGTGACGAGGCCTCCATTGAGGCCATCACGCGCCACGTTCAACGCGCCAATTCCATTTATCGAAACACGGATTTCAACAACGATGGCAAACCCGACAACATTACGTTTATGATCAAACGTATTAAGGTCCACAATATGCACGCCATGAAGGATCCCAGTTACCGATTTCCCGGTAACTATGGTGTGGAAAAGTTTTTGGAGCTGTTTTCAGGTGCGTTAGCATTTTATCCACAAGTCTTGTTTTGTTTGTAACGCTTTTGTTCCACAGAGGAGGATTATGATGCCTTCTGCCTGGCCTATATGTTTACCTATCGCGACTTTGAGATGGGCACTTTGGGCCTGGCTTGGACTGGAGATCTGAAGAATGCAGGTGGCGTTTGCGAAAAGAATGGCCACTATCGCGGATCGCTGAAGTCGTTGAATACTGGCATTGTCACGCTCTTAAACTATGGCAAACATGTTCCACCCGCCGTTTCCCACGTGACGCTGGCGCACGAGATTGGTCACAACTTTGGTTCACCGGTGAGCATAGCTGAAAATTGGTTAATACTCCAAGCTAATCCTTTTCTTTGCTCAATCCAGCACGATCCGGAGCTGTGCACGCCGGGTGGCGAGGATGGCAACTTCATAATGTTCGCCCGTGCCACCTCGGGCGACAAGAAGAACAACAACAAGTTTAGTGCGTGCTCCTTAAAGTCCATAGAGCCCGTGTTGAATGCGAAGGCACGTTCGATGAAGGGATGCTTCACAGAGCCACAGTCGTCCATTTGCGGCAATGGCGTTGTGGAGCCGGGCGAGCAGTGTGATTGCGGCTGGGAGGAGGACTGCAAGGATGCCTGCTGTTTCCCCATGTCACGGCAGCCGCATCTCGATGAAACGCCCTGCACGCTGACGCCCCATGCCCGCTGCAGTCCCTCGCAGGGACCTTGCTGCACCACCGATTGCAAGGTGAAGTTCGGCGACAAGTGCCGCGACGACAACGGCTGTCGCGATCCCTCGTTCTGCGATGGACGCGTGCCCCAGTGCCCGCCGTCGGTGAACAAGCCAAACAAGACCATTTGCAACAAGGAGTTCGTTTGCTACATGGGCGATTGCACGGGCAGCATTTGTTTGGCCTATGGACTGGAGTCATGCCAGTGCATACCGGGACCACAGGACGATCGCATCAAGTCATGCGAGCTGTGCTGCAAACTGCCGGGAGAGAACAATCCGTGCCGCAGTTCATTTGAATGGAACGAGGCGCCCTTCGATGTGCCCGACATGTACTCCAAGCCGGGAACGCCCTGCAATGACTACAATGGGTATGATATGATGAGTCTATTCAACTAATAACGATTGCTAATCTGTCTTTGGCTTGCAGCTATTGTGATGTCTTTCAAAAATGCCGCGAAGTGGATCCCTCGGGACCATTGGCCACGCTGCGCAAGCTGCTGCTCTCTGAGGAGAGCATTGCCACCTTCAAGAAGTGGATGCAGCATCACTGGTACACCGTTGCCCTGGCCGCTATTGGAGTCTTTTTGTTGCTGGTATGTGCACCCAACACAGAACTGCATTTAGTGCCCACTTTTCACCATCTAAAAATTAAAAATCTTTGACGGAAAGTTATTTTTTTAGATGGTGAATATGCATTGTTTTTATGAATTCTTAATTTAAAATTATTTTTGTTTGGAAAGTTAATGCGTGTGGTCACCAATATGTTAAGGGATCAGTATGAGGCCGAATCGCAAACTGTGGGCGAGGGTGAGCCCAGATGTAAACCTAAATTAAACCTCGTTAATCATGTTGATAAGCGCTTCATTCGCCAGTTGATATCGTGGCTAATTTAGATCGCATTTAGACTTGGCCTCACTCAATCATTTCTATTCCTAGTTGCCATCGTTAAAATTACATCACTAATCAATTGATTTATCCTTAACGTAGATACTGAGCACAAAGCTGCTGGCGAAACGCTCGAATCTGAAGCTTAAATCGGTGACCATCATCCATAGCGCCACGACGGAAACTGTGCGTCTGCCGGAGAACAACAACGGTGTCATCGTGCACACGGCCGTGCGCACCAAGGTGCCGTTCAAGAAGAAGGTTCGTGGCGAGCGCAGCAAGAAATCTGGAACCGGACTGGGAGCAACAACAGCAGGAGTACGCTCTAGTGCTGTCACCAAAGGCGTTGCCAGCGCCGAGCCAAAGAAAACATCTCGAACACAAGCACTGGCAAAGAAGAAGCTGAAATCAAATGTGACGGAAGAGGAACAGACCAAAAAGTCCAACAAAAAGCTGGGCAAACATATGAAGGAAATAATCGATTATTCGCAGCGCAACAACAACGCAAATGGCGCCGACGATGTGTCCAATCTGTCGACGACCAACAATCACACCAACACCTTTGGCAAAGTACAAAAGTGGCTATTAGAGTCGCCCATTGTGGCGCAGCCATTGTCGCACATCGAGCACAGCTCGCGAGTGCGCAATGTGATGAGCAAGTCGCAGTCAACGCCAGAGAGGCTTGTGCAGAAGACGCCACAGAAGACCAAGTCGATGGGCAACCTGTCCAACGAGAAGGTCAAGCTGCAGGTCGTCTACAAGCCGCCCTTCAAGTTCTCGCTGCGTCTGTCCAAGAAGCCCAAGGTGAAAACGCATGTGGTGGGCGTCAACGGCGCAGCGGCACGTCCAAAGCGTGCACAGAAGAGCAATCCACGCTCCAGTGGACAGCCGACCACGTCCAAGGGACCATACACGGAACGAGCCAAGCGCACCGCTCTGCTGCTCTGCAATGAAGCCGAGGACGATAATCAAATGCTGACTCTCAATGAACCAAACTATGAGACACTTAAGCCACCGAACCGCAGCACCGAACACTGCTATGAGAATGTGGAATTGCCCAGTGGCAGTGTGCCCACCGATGTGGCAGCCGCATCAAAGCCAAGCTGCAGCAGTAGCGGTGGCAAAATAGCTCCAAGCTCAACTCGCAACAGCCTGGAGGGCACAGCAATAGCTGCAGGTCAGCGGAGTTCCTATCGTCGCTCCAATTCGTTGTCTACACACAATCCTTTTGCAGTGGCGCCGCGTCGTAGCAGCAGCAAGGCTGGCAAGAATGAGGCCCAGTCCTCGGGCGGTTCCATTAACTTGACGCGCAACTTTGGCAGCACACAGAATCTCATCAATCTGAGCCAGAACATGGCCAAGTCCAAGAAGCGCAGCAGTCTGAATCTTAAGGCAAGTGCTGCCAAAAATGGCAAGGATCCGCCTACAGCCGCCACGGCAGCTCCAACGGCGACACCACAGCGCCGATCTTCGTCAAATGCGAATCTGCGCAGAAACAGCAGCGTGTCCAACTCAGCGCCAGCACAGGCAGCACCGGTGCCGCCCACGCGCAACTCACGCAACAGCTTCAGTAACATTCCACGCGCCAGTCTCAATGGTCAGAATGGCTCCTCCTCCTTATCAGCGACTGCTGCAGCAGCAGGGACGACGTCCCTAGCGCCGCCCAGCTTCTCGCGTCAATCCTCTAGCAGCACAACAACGACAACTTCGTCGAGTATTGTAACGCCGCCTGCTGCTTTGCCCCTGTCGCTGCAACAATCCGCCTCCACGAGCGCCATGATCAGCCAACGTCAACCGGCGCAGCCCATGCGACGTAGTCTTCACAATTTCAGATCCCGCTCAACGGCAGCGACAGCGACAGCAGCAGCACCGCCATTAACAATGGACAACGAGCTGCCATCGGATCTGGAGGTTGTTGTCTCTGACATTGAGAATCTGGTTAGCTAAGAGCAGCACCACACCATTCCTTTTCATTTCAAACCAACCAAGTGAAAGTGATAAGTCCTAAAATTAGTTATACAAACGAATGTCGCATAGGTTTAAATGCATATATATATAAATTTAGATTTGTATATACATATAAATATACATATACATTAGGGTGTCCCTTATTTGGTCAAAGTCAATATTTTTAAACGCATACGGGCTAGTTCTGTCTCATTAGGTCCTAAAGCACTCAGAAATAAATTTTCACCTCAATCGGAGTTTGATAACCCGTGCCGACTTGGATCGGAAAATTTCAAAATTATATGGGACAAAAAATAAATATTTTTTTTTTTTAATTTTTTATTTTTTTATTTTGTTCATTAGGTCCTAAAGAACTCAAAACCAAGTTTTCACCTTGATCGGAGTACGAGAACCCATTCAAATTTGCAACGAAACATGAAAAACAGTGTTTTAACACTGATTATACATTTTTCGATGATTTTTCATGTTTCAAAGCAAATTTGAATGGGTTATCGTACTCCGATCAAGGTGAAAACTTGGTTTTGAGTTCTTTAGGACCTAATGAACAAAATAAAAAAATAAAAAATTAAAAAAAAAAAATTTTTTTTTTGTCCCATATAATTTTGAAATTTTCCGATCCAAGTCGGCACGAGTTATCAAACTCCGATTGAGGTGAAAATTTATTTCTGAGTGCTTTAGAACCTAATGAACAGAACTAGCCCGTATGCGTTTAAAAATATTGACTTTGACCAAATAAGGGACACCCTAATATACATATGTGTATGTATGTTCTTTACACTGCCTTAAACTTGCCGTTTCTGCTGAATATGTGAATGCCACGCCACGCCAATACACATCCCCACATCAAATACCTAAAAACGACCACGAAATCCATTAATTATTAAATGCTAACAACTTATGCTCGTGCTTATGGCTCCATCCTACACAAGACACTACTTGAAATCCATAAACCCACCCAATGCCACCGCCACCGCCGAAGCCAGCCGCACTCACCGCACATTGTACCTTTTACTGTTTAACTGTTGTATTGTATTCGTGATCTGTAACTATGTATGTATATCTTGTAACTGTATTTTAATCAATCTCTATAATCTCTTAAATTGTGTACAGCTGTCGAAATACGATCGTTGTGTATAAACGAAGCATTCCATTAAGTTTTACCAGTATTCCGTAACGTAAACATCGAATAACTTCATATAATGTCCAATAGATCAATTTATAATATTTGCATATTTACAAACCAACGATATTTGATTGCTGTACACAATTAAATTATTCCTATACTATTCATTATTGGCCTATTAATATTGTTTCCTACATAGAATTCTATTAAGTTATGTTTCTATATATGTATCTGTATCTATATCTGTTTCTTACATTTCTAACGTTTCCAACAACGACCATTTGTCATCTGTAAACTTCGACACACACAGAACAGAACAACAATACAAGGTGCTATTTTAGTAACGAATGTAAAACAAGAAAAAAAACAAAAACTTTTAAAAACTCTTATGAATAGTTTCCAAGAAGATCAAAAATGATATTAAGATTCGTAGTTGAGGATGATGAGTTGAAGGTGTAGTAGCCAGGTAGAGGGAGTCACGGGGAAGTTGCAAATTAATAATACTTCGTAACAATAAAATATAACCAACGATAACTGTCAATAAATCAAAAGTAATATGCATCGAACTTAGTTTATAGTAGTCAATCAAATCAAATAGAGAACTTAATGCTGGATCTCCCAATCACACCCCAATTCACTCCACAAACACACACACACACGCACACAAATGCCTGCGCCATTCTTAGTAGTAGTGTACATAAAAAAAACAAATTGAAATATACACAATAAATAGTTTTTATATGCAATAACAAATTATAGCAATTGAAAGATGGAACACCTAATGATATTCAAATACACACACACACACTCACGAATAGTCAAGTCACGTAGCGTATCAAATCACAGAGCAAACGGCTTACAAATGAAACCCTAATATTAACAATTTGTAGTCTAAGCTAATGAGCATCCCTACACATAGATACATAGATACATTCTGTAATTGTAGCTACTAATTGTAAAACTGTGTTGAAAATCGGCGATTAAGATTGCGTATAGTTCTGATATGTCTTTGCATTTGTGTATGGGTGGTAAAATATTTAGTAACATTGGGGAGTGCAATTTTATGAGCATTTGTGTATATTTTTTTTGGAATATACAATGCATGAATATAAATAGAAATACTAATGCTCAGCTCAAAAGGCGACACCCAACTTGGGACAGATAGTTAACGTTAACGCGTAGGCAAGCTATGAAACGGAAAAAACGATTAAAAAAAAATACGCGACAATCGCTTCGAAATGCTTAATTAACATTAATAAAACTCGAATTTTAGCTTTAAGTTCGTCTTAACAATATAAAAAATAAATCAAGAAACTATGATAACTATTTAAATATGAAACTATACAAGGCGCAGATTCTTTTTTAACGTCAACTATCGGCAATATCATTAAACTTACCAAAAAACAAAAAGAAATAAAAAAAAACAAGAAAATTGCCAATGTCTATGTACTGTATATAATAAATGCATAAAACTATGATCTAAGCAGAGGATAAAAGTATTTTGAGCGTGGAAGGAAAAGACTATTAAACGCTAAATTAACCATTTTTGTGTATTGTACATAAGAAATTAATTGATTTTAAAATATATGTACATGTGTATGTAATAATTTAGTCGTATTACTGCAAAACAGATTTTAAAATCTTTGTGTGTACCTCAATTGTAATAATATTTTGTGTATTTTCAACAAGGTTTTGCACCCAATTCACCTGACTATTTTTTGTATAATTTAGTTAAATGAATTTAAACACGCATTGAAGACCCCTCGCAGAGATCCGTTTCCCTAGTTAATAACCAGATTTCAATGTTGTCAAAGATCGTATCCAATATGAAGTATTTTGTCAATTAATAATGCGTAAATGAATGTCGAAAAATAAAAACATAAGAACAATAATAATTATAAATATATTAAGTTGCGAACCGAAGCGAAACAAAGTGTGAAAACTTAAGTTGTACTTAATTGTAATGGTATGTTTACAGTAATTATTTAATTTATTAATATGATTATCATTAACCGATTATGCAAAATGTAACTAATTTTTAACACTGCACATACATCACGATATTTTATAATTTTTCATTTAATGCAAAATTTAAATAACAATAAAAACGAACTAAACTTTAACGAAAGTCGAACATTAATCTAAGTGGATTTCTTATTGGCCTTCTCCAGCTTTGCGGCACGTTTAGCCATGATCCAAAAAAAGACGGACGGACACAAATGACGCAAATAATAGGCAATCTTGGCTTGCAAATCGCTGACAATGATGTCCGGTTCCTTACGCAAGATGCATTGTAAAATGCGTTCCGACAACGTTTCCGGCGACATTCCCTTAGCCGTGGCTTCATCCATTTCTAAAATGAGTCAAATACTTGAGTAATGTGTAGGTAACAATAAAAGGGTATTTACTAACTGCCATAGTTGTTGCCCGAACCAGTCAAGGCGTTCATCGAGAGCTGAGTCTGTACGTATCCGGGACTGACACACGACACGTTTATGTTTTGGCTGGCCACCTCGGCACGCAGAGCATCGGCAAAGGCCTGCATGGCATGCTTGGAAGCGGAGTAAGCTGCCCGTTGCGGTATGGCAAACTTTCCTTGAACGGAGCTAATGAAGCAAATGTGGCCAATCTGACGTTTCAGCATTGAAGGCAATAACGCTGAATAGCAGCAAATGGAATTTTAAATCATGTCTTTACTTTTACAGTGCGCTAAATTCAAACCTTTCGTCAGTGCCACAGTTCCAAAGTAGTTGACCAACATCACCTTAAGATCCACATCGACAGCAGTTGAGGCAACATCGGCACGCACGCTAATTCCACCATTGTTTATCAGTATATCGACTTGGTTATACACTCCCAAGGCGCGCGTAACAAATTCTGGTATGGAATTGAGCTCCGACAGATCCAATGCAAGGACAGTGGGCGGATAGGCGGGTTCCTGCAAGCAGCTTTGCTTAAACAAATATAATAATGAAATTATGTAGTTCTTACCACATCCAACGCCAGCAGATCCTTCTTAACGCGCTCTAGCTCTTGGACACGACGAGCAGCCAGGATAACCTTGCAGCCTGCACGATAAAAGACATGTGCCAGGGACTCGCCCAGGCCTGAGCTGGCGCCCGTAATGAGCACCACCTGTAAGAGTTTTATATAAGCAAATATCGCAGTAAGTTTATAATTCAGATATTCATGATTCTTACCTTGCCGGGCAGCTGATTACGGTATTTTTGAGCGCGAAAACGCTGCCATAGATTAATGACGGCCAGAGGCAAAGCTATGGGCATAAGAATGCTGCCCAGCACCCAGTAAAGAACATTCCAGTCGCTGGTGGGTGCGCACTTTTCCATTTCTTGCAACTTCATCGTTACACGCTTGATTAACAACTAACTCTGAGAACTTTGCACTTTTGCAGACCTGAACCAAAAACAAAAACAAATGTAAAATGCCATTCACATAGAATAGCAGATGCAACTACGGTTGCCACAATTGGCGTTTTTGCGCCAAAACTGGCTCTTTTTTTCCTGTTGGCGCAATGGCACTTTATTTTTCGATTTGGCTCTTTTTTTCATCAGTTCAGAATCAGTTATTTTGTATAGTTTTAGGTTGAAGTACATATTTATTTTTATTTAATAACATAATCACAAAATTAAGATGAAAATGTGAATAACTGTTATTGCTTTAAGTGTTTGTGAACGAAATATTGTTTATTTAAATAAATGCAAAAATAAAATGAACTACAAAAAAAAAGTTTTGGCTCTTTTTTAGTCAAATTGGCTCATTTTTTGTCTGTTTTTGGCTCAATCAGATATTTTTAAGTGGCAACCGTGGATGCAACGGAGCTCCATATACATCGTTAGTATCGATGTTTCGATATATCGATTTTTTAGATAGCAGACAGTCCATTGTGAATGTCGAAACTGCACAGCTGATTGCGTTACGTTGTTGCTTGCTCTCGCCATATGTTTAGTTGATATTTTACTTAATAAAACATGTTAAAATGCACAGTTTAATCAGACAAACTAGCCGCTTGAGCTGCTGGCTACCTGCAGCTCGAATTCACACTTCTTCTGTGCAGCGCGCATTCTGGGAGCGCGAAAAGAAATCGGGCTACAAAACCAAACTCCCGGAGCCGTCCAAAAAGGAGCTTATTATAAATGGATTTCGGGACTTGAAAGAAGAAATAAAACTTTGGCGCCAGGAAGTAAAGGAAAAGCTAGAAAGCGATCCCATATTGGTATTTAGACCCGGCGAAACGGATATTGTGTTTGATTTCAAAGCTCCCGACGCTCTCGACAAATGGACCGTGACAACAGATTCAGATCACGGTGAAGGTAAAAGCAATGCCAGCCTCGAGTTGAGCGCAGCAGGGGCTGGACTCTTTCACGGCGAAGTCAACTCCCAGCACACCAAGGATGGTGTCATCAAACGAACGGGATATGCAAACATACGCACTAAGCGTGTGCGGGTATGATTAAAAGCCAAACATTTATTAAATAATGTTTTTATTATATGTATGTGTCTTTGACAGAAATCATTCAAACGAGAAACTACCTACGACTGGACGCAATACAATATGCTTGTGCTGAAGGTGCGAGGAGACGGACGCAGCTATCTGATTAATTTGCACACAGAGGGATATTTTGATCTCATGTGGAATGATATCTACCATTATGTGCTATATACCCGCGGTGGTCCACACTGGCAAATTGCCAAAATACCGTTCTCCAAGTTCTTTTTAGCCTCAAAAGGTCGCATACAAGATCGACAGAATGCAATACAACTGAATTGTGTAACGCATTTTGGTTTCTCAGTGGCGGCCAAGAAGGGCATGGATGGGCCATTTGGCCTGGAAATCGACTACGTTGGAGTTGAATTTGATCCCAATCATCGCGAAGAATTCGCCTACGAAATGTACAAGACACCCAAGTATATAGTAGCCACGTAAATCAAATGTTATTTAATTGTAAAGTCAAAATAAATTGATAGCGCTTTTGTTTTAAAACCGTCTCTTTGACGCCGCTCTCTCTCTCTCTCTTGCGCTTCCTCTCTTGTTCTCTTTAATCAGCTGTTCAAATGTTTACATGCGCTCACTCCTCAGGGTCACTTACAAAATTCAACAGATACTGCAATTCACAATAAACCTTTTTTTTTCTTGTTGTGCTTTGCGTTCACTTTGAAAGGTGCTTCGGTTTCGACAGTTGCCAATTAGTAACTCGCGAGCAAATTCTCGCGCTCTCCTCTTTCCTAGTTCATTTCGCCTCAGTCTCACTTTGGCTCTTGCTCCTGAAAGTAGTGTAGATAAGACAGCGGAAAAACTTCCGCTTTTACTCTGCGTGGGTGCTGTTGTTATTTTTATTATCGCATACGTAAATATTAGATAAAATTATGGTGAGTATATTCAGTTTGCATTGTAAATAGAATTCCAAGAAGACAGACCAACAACGTGGCCATGTGACAGTTCAATCACCAGCAAACCGGGTGCGACCTTGAATGGGCGGACTGCGAATATAATCCTGCTCATCGCATAAACAGAACACAAAACAAACCAAAATCAATAATACAGACTTGGAACTGCGGCATATACGCATTTTACCGGTTTACGGTGACGTTGACAATAACGTTGAAATGTATGCGCAGAAAACGTGTTGGCAGAGAAAACCAAAACCAGTCAGTGGCCATCGAAAGTGATTGAGCTGCATGAAACCAGTTACCAGTTACCGTTCCTGTCCTATCAACAGTGATGCCAATTTGGCCTTTTTTCGGATAGATTTGGCTGGTTTTTAACTGCCTCAGCCGGGAAAAATCTCAAACATCTTCCATCTGAAAATCTGGCTTTTTTAAGATTCAATGAAAATACGTCAAGATTTTGGTCATGGGCGAAGTTCAATGACAAAGAAAATGTCCAAAAGAAATCGATTGAAGATGCTTTAAAACTTTTAAATTATAAAAAAAATAGGAAAAAAGTTTGGCCTGTTTTTCTGTCTTATTTTTAAGTTTTTAAGCTTGTTTTTTTTTTCCTGTTTTCTTTGGCCGTTTTGTCTTTTTTTTCGGAAAATATTTGGCATCACTGCCTACCAAGATCAGTTGGTAGCTGTCTGTCTACCTGTTACTGTCTCTGTCTTACTGCGCCACAGTTGTGCTCCCAACAGCGTCAACTGCTGACGTTGGCCTTTTTCTCTAAGCCTTAAAAATGGTGCAATTTACGGTAGAATCTTTAACTAGTTAAATTATATTAAATATACTAATTGATTATGTTTGTCATTTTACTGTTTACAGCAAGAGACATATCTGTACGATCCGAAAGTGCTGCTCCAGCTTGACTTTCATCGTAGTCCAGCCAGATTCCAGCCCTTCATCTCGGCTGCCAATCCGGGTGAATCCTGGATGAAGGTGCGTCCCCTCAAGGATACGGACTATGATCGTGGTTTCCTTCAGCTGCTGGCTCAACTTACCCATGTTGGCAATGTATCGCGCACACAGTTCCTCAGTAGGTGTCATCTAAATGAAACTTCTATCCAAGCTCATTTCCCCTTTTTCATTCGCAGCACGCTTCTCGCAGATGAAAGCTAGCGGCGATTACTATGTCACAGTCATCGAGGACACCCGCAAGGGCGAAATCATTGGAGCTGCTTCTCTGATCATTGAGCGCAAGTTTATACACGATTGTTCCGTGGTAAGTTACCATTTACTTTATGATTACTCCATGATCTCATGATGATTTTATTACAGCGAGGCCGGCTGGAAGATGTTGTGGTCAATGACACGTATCGTGGCAAGCAGCTGGGTAAACTGTAAGTTTAGCTATTCCAGCTAAATAAACGCATGTCTTAAATTATCCTCCTTGCACTTGACAGCATTGTGGTCACCGTGTCGCTGCTGGCGGAGCAACTTGGCTGCTACAAAATGTCGCTGGACTGCAAGGACAAGCTCATCAAATTCTACGAAACATTGGGCTACGTTCTCATACCCGGCAACTCCAATTCCATGACCATTCGTTATGATGAGGCACCAACGAAACGAAATGTCACCTCGGCCGGCGTTGCTGCCGCCGCCGCTGCCTCCGGCGATTCTTGCCAAACTGTGAGCCTTGAATTTGCCTCTTGACAATTAGCCGCCAACGCTTCTCCAAAATCCAAGCTTTAGGTCATCTTTAACCTAAGGCTACAAACTGCGCAAGGCGCAATGTTAAAAACAATACCAAATGGACCCAAAGAAACTCGTTCATTTGCTGCATTTACTGAAATCTATTGCGAGAATTGCATTGCACTTGGCGCATGGATTTTTGGACAGCGCTGGCAGGCGGTGGTGTCCTTATGGTTCCTCCCATAAGGACATACAATTAGTTATATGGCTAAGGCAACCGCAATGGTTGTGTTCTATTTTTAATTCTTACAGAACTCTCAATTTTATAATTTTTTCTCTCCTTTCTGCTACTGAATGTGAGGCGCGGCCTTAAAACTAAAAGGTTGTTGTTATACTTCCCTTCAAGAGCACGTTCATCAAGTAGTTTTAGCTTTCTACAAATATACATGTATATTTTATATTATATACAAAGTTATTTCTAATCTAACGCTTTGTTTTATGTACAAGTTTCCGCTTGGAAATTTAAAAGGATTTACAGACTTTTGGGCTGCCTAAGGTTTTTATCATACAATTGTTGATCTATATTAAAAAGTGCTAACTTATCACGAATATGCACACAAGTGTCCACATTTCGGACACTTTGAATGCTTGGCAAAGTATTGCTGCAGATGCTCGATATGACCACCATGGGAGCAGCCCTGGCACCAGGCGTAGACGCCTCGCACAATCAGTCCACAGACGCAGCACTTGGCCGACTGCATGGACTTGCACTTATCACAATACCAGCCCACATTGCCGCCTAGTGGACGACCACATTCGCCGCAATTCGTATGCATGACGGTGGAGTGTTGGTTCAATTGCCTCACGGAACGCACCCAGGCGCGATTGATCACTTCACAGGCTTCGTTCCACAGCTCGTAGCGGTGCAGCTGATCCACATAGCTGTGAAACCAATGTTCCTGTTGAAGATTACATAGTGTCGTCAATGGAAAATTCCATTGCTGTTGATTCTGATGATATTTAAACTTACAACGACAGCATCTTCAATGGGCAGCAACTTGCGTGCTTCGCCCAAAACTATGAGCACGGTCAATGCGGTTTGTACATCGCCCACGTCGGTTTGCAGCATCAGGGAATCCGCCATGAATTGATGTGGCTCCCACATGGGTATCGGTGGCACATGGCTGACTTTCAATATGCTCGGTACATGTGGTGGCTAAATAAATGACAGACATTAAGTAAAGATTATTAATTAATCTAATTTTAAGAGTTTCTCTGCTCACTGGCGATTCGTCATGATCCGATGCCTTCAAGTCTGGCTGTGGCCGTGCCGCTTGTACATCATGGTGAAGCGCAGTATCGGGAAAGGCCAACGCTTTGGTTACATCAGCCGGGCCGACGTATATGAAACCATTGCGCAACAGTTCAAAGTTATCAAACGTAATCTCGCTAATGATTTGCGTTTCGGAGAGTATCACGGAACTAGTTGGCGGTGGCTGTTGTTTTCCACCTCCGCCCAGCTCATCGCCATCCTCACTTGCATCTGCAATTTCATTCGCCACTTCTTGGCTATTTCCATTTACATCCTGGCCCAGTTCGTGCGGCGGCCAATCACTGGCCACTTGTGTGGCACGACGGGAACTCATCGGATTCTTTTGATTGGAAAATGAGGAACGATGCTCGAAGGGTGGCTCAAAGAGATTGCTGCCATAGAAAAGCTTGACAAAGTTCCACAAAGTGGTGGCCTGCAAAAAGATCTAGTTTATACGAATTGTGGCTAAGATTTAGATGCCTTACATTATGCTTGCCATATTTCTTAGACACATCGGCATTGTGCTCGCACAGCTCGGCCAGCTTCTTGCCACTCAGCAGTAGCTCCCTGGCGCAGCCAATGAAGCACTCATGCACTCGCAGCTCGGTTGTGGTGTCGTGCGCCGGATACCCCGTGCCAGAGTCCATGTTCTATCAAAGTCAGAGCAACAGTTGAAATAAAAACCAAAGGCAAAGACAAACTCTTTGTTCAATTACCAAATTCTTAAGCATAAACATGTACATCTTGGAATGGTCCAGATGGAATTGCATGTTGCCAGGCACTGTAGACTTACGTCGACTTCTGCAAGAGGAAGTGTATATGAGAATTGAGGATACATAGACAAACAATTATGTATTTAAAACTTACATAAAGTTTGAGGTTTTGGTATTGGAGACGCCACTTGATTTCGATGCATATTCCTTGATTTTGTTGGCAAATGAAATGTCGCCGTGCCTGCCCAAACTGGCGCCCTGGGCATTGGCCTTCAGTGCCGGTCGTGTCGCATCCTTGAATGCGTGCTTGTAAATGCAGGAATCCTTGCCGGCAGACAGCAAACAATGCGAGTCGCTGCCCTGCCACGCAATGCCCGTGGTGACGTTTGTGTGCTCATTGAATGAAGCAAATGGTATATAGGGTCGCCGAATGTCCCACACATGGACACTGTAGTCCACCACGAGGGCGCAGCTAGCTATGTGGTAACTATAAGTAAATAGAATATTAATATGTATAAGAGTTATCACTGATGGCAGACTTACGTGCGCTCCGGTCGCCACTTGACGCGCCCAACGACAGCTATGGTGTGAATGGTGTACTCCAGACTGGCCCGTCCATCCATGTTCCACACTTTGATCTGCTTGTCGCGGCTGCCGGTGGCCAGCCAGTTGCGTGTGGGATGCCAGTCACAGGTGTAAATGGGTCCACTGTGCGCCGTAAACTGCATCATGCATTTGTCCCACTTTCGCATGTCCCAGAGCTGAACGGTTCCATTCTCCGACACGGCGGAAAATACGTTTTGCGAATGCGGTGAGAACTTGAGATCGCGAACAGACTCCGAATTACTGAAATATGTATTGACCGACTTGTCGGAGCGTATATCGAAGCACTTGATGGTGCCATCCTGTGAGCCGGAGATTAATATGTTCGGTTCGGTGCTATGAAACGTGACTGTGTGTGCGGTGCGCTCGTGCTCATTGTAGACCAGCAGCTGCTTCTGTCGCCCAAATTTGGATAGATCCCAAACGGACACAACGCCATTTGTCGCAGCCGTTGCCAAAATATTGCTGTCCAGGGTGCTCCACGCAACGTCATTGGATGAGTAGCTGAGGTTTTGGCTTTTTGTGCCCCGCATATTGCACACTTCGGTGAAGCCATCGCTGTCGAAGGAATACACCTTGAGCACTAAAAGGAATCTTGTGAATACTCTGCATTGCCAAATGGAGTTTGTTTCTGTTCGCGCTCTTACGGCTCCGCCCAGCAACTGCAATCTGATTGTGATCCTTGTTCAAGGCCAAGGCATTGGCATGCCCTTCCATGCATATCGTCGATATTGTCGATGGGTCTGAATCCTCCAGAGAATCTGGCATTTTCGTTTATTTACTGTAAAAATACTGTAACAACAATAATAATCCAAACAATCGATGGCCGATAAATTCCTTATCGCAATCACTAACATAAGCAATAACATTCTGGAGCTGTTATTAACAGAATGAAATATTTTACTTTATTTGTATTTCAAAGAAGCTGGTATTATTCGTTATTGTTCTTTTAAAAAACTAAGCACAATTAATTCTAGCTAATGTAAAAAAATATTAGAATATATTAATACCTAATAAAAATTGTTTCTGAAATCAAAATTGCTCCTCATTTAACAGCTTACATCGATCCATTCATGCACACATCAAATCGATATCGATAATTGGCGCGCGATAACTCTGGGCTTTCGGCAAAAACAGATGACCGACAGCTTTTGACGAAATAACTTGTTCATGTCGAGCGGCTTTTAATTACTTGCGTGCAAAATGCCGGACATCAAAATAACGCCATTGGGAGCCGGCCAGGACGTGGGCCGCAGCTGTCTGTTGCTCTCAATGGGCGGCAAGAACATTATGCTCGACTGCGGCATGCATATGGGCTACAATGATGAAAGACGCTTTCCAGATTTCTCCTACATTGTGCCGGAAGGACCCATTACCAGTCACATTGATTGTGTCATCATATCTCACTTTCATCTGGGTAAGTGCTCGATTCCTCGATTGAATCCCAATAAGGCAATATCTGAATGTCTACTGTGCATATTTAGATCATTGTGGCGCTTTGCCCTACATGTCGGAGATCGTTGGGTACACTGGTCCCATTTACATGACTCATCCGACTAAGGCGATCGCTCCCATTCTGCTGGAGGATATGCGTAAAGTGGCCGTTGAGCGCAAGGGAGAATCGAATTTCTTTACCACGCAAATGATTAAGGATTGCATGAAGAAGGTTATACCCGTGACATTGCACCAGAGCATGATGGTCGATACAGATCTGGAGATCAAGGCTTACTATGCCGGCCATGTGCTGGGCGCTGCAATGTTTTGGATTAAGGTCGGCTCCCAGAGTGTGGTATACACTGGCGATTATAACATGACGCCGGATCGGCATTTGGGCGCTGCCTGGATAGACAAATGCCGTCCGGATTTGCTCATCTCCGAGAGCACGTATGCAACCACGATACGCGACTCGAAGCGCTGTCGCGAACGTGATTTCCTCAAGAAAGTGCACGAATGTGTGGCCAAAGGTGGCAAGGTCTTGATACCCGTATTTGCCCTTGGGCGCGCCCAGGAATTGTGTATTCTACTTGAGACGTATTGGGAGCGCATGAACCTCAAGTATCCAATCTACTTTGCACTGGGTCTGACGGAGAAGGCAAATACGTACTACAAAATGTTTATTACCTGGACAAACCAAAAGATACGGAAAACGTTTGTGCATCGCAACATGTTCGATTTCAAGCACATAAAACCGTTCGATAAGGCCTACATAGATAACCCTGGTGCCATGGTTGTGTTCGCCACGCCGGGCATGTTGCATGCTGGCCTCTCGCTGCAAATCTTCAAGAAATGGGCGCCCAATGAGAACAACATGGTCATCATGCCCGGCTACTGCGTCCAGGGTACGGTGGGCAACAAGATTCTGAGTGGAGCCAAAAAAGTCGAATTCGAGAACCGTCAAGTGGTCGAGGTGAAAATGGCTGTGGAGTACATGAGCTTCTCAGCGCATGCCGATGCCAAGGGTAAGTGGCAAATATATATATATTTGTCAGAAAACAAACTAAAGTTTATCGTCGTCCAATATTTGTAGGGATCATGCAGCTCATACAGAATTGCGAGCCCAAGAACGTGATGCTCGTTCACGGCGAGGCGGAGAAGATGAAATTCCTGCGGGCCAAGATTCGCGATGAGTTCAACTTGGAAACATATATGCCAGCGAACGGCGAGACCTGTGTGATTTCTACTCCGGTCAAAATACCCGTCGATGCATCCGTTTCGCTGCTCAAAGCGGAAGCCCGATCTTACAATGCACAGCCACCAGATCCAAAGCGTCGGCGTCTCATACACGGCGTCCTTGTGATGAAGGACAATCGAATTATGCTACAAAATTTAACGGATGCCCTTAAGGAGATCGGCATCAATCGCCATGTCATGCGATTCACATCAAAGGTCAAGATGGATGATCCAGGGCCAAAGCTGCGCACCATCGAGAAACTCAAACTGCTGTTGGATGAGAAGCTAACGGGTTGGACAGTGTCCCTGCAGGAGAATGGAACCATAGCCATCGAAAGCGTTGAGATCAATGTTGAAGAGGATGATAAGGATCCCAAACAAAAGACCGTACTGATCACATGGACCAATCAAGATGAAGACATTGGTGCCTATATTCTGAACGTTTTGCAGAATATGTGTTAGCTTCGAGCTTTGAACAATTCCATAGTTGTTAAGTAAACAGTGTTGATTTAAATTTGTGGTTATTGAAATACATTTATCAACTTTTTCAAATTCATACCTAAAAACAGCCGGATTTTAGAAAGCTATCAAGCAAACGGGGTAATCCAGGACTTCGAAGCACTTTGGATCACATTAACAACAATTTTGGGTAGTCAATGGTTTCAGGACATGTCCTGTTAGCTAAAATTCAGTTAGTTCGTTCCACGTTATTTATTCTGGGTACATATCAGATAATTATAACTTTCATATTATTTACTACGCAGCTCAGGCGTTATCGAATCGTAATTGTAGTTAGATTTCAAGAAATCGTTGGTTTTTAAACTGCGGCTCGATCTGGAGTGTGGCAGTGTGTGACACCTCTTAAGCCAGGGCAGCGGCACCAGAGATGATTTCAATCAGCTCACGGGTAATGACAGCCTGTCGGGTGCGGTTGAATGTGAGGGTCAGCTTCTCAATCATCTCGCCGGCGTTCTTCGAGGCGTTGTCCATGGCAGTCATGCGGGACGATTGCTCAGAGCAAGCGCCCTCCTTCATGCAGTAGAAGATGAGCGAAGCCAGAGAGAACTCCAAGTAGCTCTTGACGACATCGCTGTCGATTGAGTCGTACACGGACAGTTTCTCCGACTTCTCCACAGTGGGGCCACTGAAGATGGGCAATGAGGAGACCTGGTACGACACCACAGACTTGAATCTGTTGTAATAGATCTTGCCCTCGGTGTAGTCGTAGCCGGTCGACAAGACCTCATGCGCAATCTTGGATGCATCCAGGAAGGTTGGTGGCACACGACCCAATTCATTCGCCACCATCAGAATATTCTTGCCGTACAGACGGGCAAGGATGGCGCGCGACTTGTCGCCAACGCAGAATATCTTGGTGTTGCTATCATCCTTCTGCAGCTCACCACGGATCTGACGTGCAACGCCGGTGTGGACGGCACCGCACAGACCACGGTCCGATGTCACGGCGATGAGGAGCTTCTTGGGCTCAGCGGCACCGTCGGCCTGGATTTCAGTTTTCTCAAAGAATTGCTGAGCACCAATGCCATAGGGACGCGCTGCCTTCAATTCACGCTCGGCACGGCTGTATTTGGCAGCGGACACCATCTTCATTGATTGCGTAATTTTTTGAATATTCTTCACGGATTTGAGGCGCATGGAGATGGTCTTCAATGTAGCCATGCCACGTTGCTGTTGGGCCACAATGGTGGCTTCGATGGCCAGAGGCAACAAGAGCGAAGTACGTTGCATCATCATCCTGCGAGCTGTTGAAGATCCTGCACAATAAATTAGCACAAAATTCTACGAACGAACAGCGAAAATTTACCTGCGTGAAGTTGGCAGCAAGACGAATGTTATAACACAGAGCGGTGCTGCCACATTGCTCAACTGTCAAATGCATGTTGAGATTGTATAGATCCGAATACCATTTAAGATATGCTATACAATTAAGTTAAGAATCAAAATTCACGTATCCAAATGCTTTAATTGAGAATGGGATAAATTATATTTAAATAACTGTAATTGAATTGTTAAATGGTAGCTCGATTACTAGTCGATTACATTTTCAATATCAGCTGCTCATCTATTCGATTGCTCGCGTGCTCCCATTTTTTGTCACTAATTCTAAACTCGCGGCGCGATATTTAAATGTGAATTTTTTTTATTTTTTAATTCAATTATTATTCAATTAAGTAAAATTTCAAGGAATGTATTGTGCATGTCACCCTTCGCATGGTGACGTTGGGTATATAAATTCTAAATAAAATTAAAAAAAAAAGATTAGTTAAAAATGAGTTAAAATGGAAATTGATTTTTTTCTGTGGCTATCAGGCTGCCACCTTGTTTTGCCAACGTTGGGCCAAGGCTGCCACACGGTTAAACAGCTGTGCTTCACAAAAGCAACCGAAAAAAAGGAAGAAGAAGCAAAAGCTGACGTACTCGGGGAAAATATTAGAAAATAATAAAGAAATTAATATTTATCGGGTACAACGTAATAGCTATAATGTAACATTGTGTACTATAAAACGCGTTAGTCTTTAATTTCGTCTTAAGCCTCAACACATTCGATTTAAATCCCTAAAGTATGTTGGAAAATTGTTGCTCGTGTGCAATAGAAACAAAACTATAGATTTCGAGCGACCACGATTGAGGATACGTGCAAAAAAAAAATAGAAAAGAGTGCATGAAAGCGATTTGTTGATAAATTTATGTGTAGATAAATCTTGAGTGCAACATCAGACACGTTAACAGCTGGCAAATAAAAGGAAAACGATAAATACAAAACGGCTGAAAAGTATGTAGCAGGATGACAGTGGTGGTGGTGGTGGTGTATACGCATAAACGTTAATGTCTCATTCTCTCTCCCTCTCTGTCTCTCTTTCTATCGCCAGCGTCAGCGCCTCTCTTCTTCGGTTGTCTGAAACAATAGTCAACAACAGCATAGTCAGCAACAGCTGTGTGTGTGTGTGTGTGTTTGTGTGTGTTGTTGTTGTTGTGTAGTTTATCGCATTTTGGGTGTTTGTCGGACGTAACAAAATATTGAGCCGTCGAGCAAAACACATGATGTGGTCGTTCTTCTCGCGCGACTCCTCCAAAGATTTTCCATATGACATTGGCGAACCCGTTGCCGGCTTTGACAACTATTCCATATGGACACTGCATAAGGCCAAGCGCAAGGGCACCCTAGAGGAAGTCTCTGTGTTTGTTTACGACGTTCGCAGCGGCTCCGACACGAAATGTGAGCTTGCCAAGGCGGCACTAAAGCGCCTGAAGACGTTGCGTCACCCGAGCATACTGCAATATCTGGACTCCCTCGAAACAGATAAAATGCTGTATGTGGCCACCGAGGCTGTGGATCCCCTTGGCACATATTTTACCAAGCTGGCCACAGACAATGTACAAAAGGGATTGTATTTGGCCTGGGGCATCTTTCAGATAACGGTATGTGAGATGAATCCTTAATTTAAGTGCAAATTTTATCGTCTGCTTCAATTTGTTTACAGCGTGCGCTTTCCTTTCTGAACAACGATGGAAACTTGCGGCACAACAATGTCTCCGCGTGGTCAGTATTTGTGAATGCATCCGGCGAGTGGAAGCTGGGCAGCTTGGAATATGTCGCCGCCGCTGATGGCAATCCCATGCCGCCCGTGAAGATTCCCGTCACTCTGGAAGTGTACGATTCGCCGGAGAAAAATGATCAGAGCAAGCTTAAAGCAGCCACCAAATGGTAAATTTGCAATGCATTTGCCATTTATTGCTAATTTCTAAAAACCATGTCTTTTGCCAGTTCCGTGGACATGTGGGGATTGGGCTGTCTCGTTTGGGAGGCCTTCAATGGCGTGTTAAGGCAACGCTCCAATCTCAAGGATATTGAACACATACCCAAGTCGCTGCAGTCTCTTTATTGTGAACTGGTTGGCGCATCGCCTTCTAATCGACCAAATCCGGCGGACATTATCACACGCTGTCGCAAGCCCGGTGGCTTCTTCAAGAACGATTTGGTGGACACACTGCTATTCCTAGAGGAAATCCAAATCAAAGACAAGGCGGAGAAGAATCGTTTCTTCAGCGGCCTGACCACACATCTGGAGAACTTTCCGGATAATGTTTGCAAGCACAAAATACTTCCACAGCTGATAACCGCGTATGAGTACGGCGACGCGGGATCCGCGGTGCTGGCACCCATGTTCAAGGTAAAGTAACTGAATCATTACATTGATGTTGCCTAGATACAATAACTAACTCAATTTTATAGCTGGGCAAACTGCTGGACGAGCTGGAGTACCAAAAACGCATTGTCCCGTGTGTTGTGAAGCTCTTTGCCTCGACAGATCGTGTTACCCGATCACGTCTGCTCCAGCAATTGGATTTGTTCATTGCGCATCTGCAACCACCAGTGGTCAATGAACAAATCTTTCCACAAGTGGCGCATGGCTTCCTGGACACAAATGCCACCATTCGCGAGCAGACGGTCAAGTCGATCATTCATTTGGCTCCCAAGCTCAACTACAATAATCTGAATGTGGAAGTGCTGCGACATTTTGCGCGATTGCAGGCGCGCGATGATCAAGGTGGCATTCGCACCAATACTACAGTTTGCCTGGGCAAGATTGCACCACATCTGCATCCGCAGGTGCGCCAACGCGTTCTTGTCTCGGCGTTCATACGTGCCATGCGTGATCCCTTTCCGCCGGCAAGAGTGGCTGGCGTTCTGGCCCTGGCAGCCACACAGCAATATTTTTTGCTCAGCGAGGTGGCCAATCGTGTCTTACCATCGTTGTGTTCGCTAACTGTTGACCCAGAGAAAACAGTGCGCGAGCCAGCCTTTAAAACAATACGCGGTTTTCTTGGCAAGCTCGAAAAGGTCTCCGAAGATCCAAGTTTGCGCGAGACAATGGGTAAGTGGACAAAATATGCACTTATTAAAAACAATATTAACATTTAAATTCTAATTTACAGAAGCGGATGTTCACACAGCAACGCCTTCAATTGGCAATGCAGCTGCCACCTGGGCGGGTTGGGCAGTAACCGCCGTAACTGCCAAGTTTTATCGCAGTCAAAGCGATTCATCTAGACCAAGACCGCCATTAACAGGCCGCAATCTCTCAAAGCCAGCGTCACTGGGTAAGTGATCAATTTAGATTATTTTGAATCAATTGGTTAATTGGTGTATGTTGTTTTGACACAGAGCAACCATCGAGCAGCAGCCTTTCGACCACTACAAGTAGCGTCACCTCCATGACATCTTTGGAGCACGAAAGTAATGATACATCCGCCTCAGCCTCTGACTATGGCAATAACGATTGGGATAACGAAAACTGGGGTGAAATGGATGTAAGTTGATTTGTGAAACAATTTCACAAACATTTTTAATGTTTAAATCCTTTCAATTGCGCAGACCTCACAGGATCCGAGCAGTCCACTGGCAGCAAGTTCCAACAATGGCCAACTGGTCACAGCCAATGCCTTAAACGAAGTACGCGATGGCTGGGACAACGAGGAATGGGGCAGCCTAGAAGAGGATCCGGTAATTTACATGCATTTCAGAACTCTATTGAACAAGTAAACTCATTTTGTGTCTTTTTGAACAGTGCGAGGAAGAAGAGCAAGCGGAGCAGGAGCAACAACAGCAACAGATGGCCAGACAATCGATATCCTCAACGACATCATCGAGTCAGCAGCAACAGCGACCTTTGCTGCCGCATCAGCACCAACAGCAGCTGCAGCAGCATGAGCTCAACGATCTTATCGAGCCGCTGGCCAAGCTTAATTCACACATCAGCACATCGCCATCGAGACAGCAACAGTCGACGCTGCGACCAAAGGAGCTGGCCAATCTGTCGAGCAGTGCCACCACATCACCAACAACGCCGGGTGCACTGACCAATTGCAATAACATTAGTCCGCCTTCATCGCATTTGAATAACTCGATGCATAATGCCAATTGGAACAGCGATTCATGGGCCGATGGCGAGTTCGAGCCATTCGATGAACCGGGATTGGGTAAGTCAAATCAAAGTTACCGATCGCTATTAGCATTATAATCGGCTTTGTCTTTTCCCCGCAGGCAATAGCAAAATAGAGGAGGCGCGTCGCAAGCGCGAGGAGAAGAAGGTACAACGTCAGCGGGAATTGGAGGCTCGTCGAGCGCAGCGCGCCACTGGCCCATTAAAATTGGGCGCCAAAAAGCTTTAAAAGGATTTACACAGAACACGGCAAAGTGCTTGCAATTCTTCTACAATTGTATATTTATTAGCTCTTATTTTGAAAATTGTAAGCCTAAAGTTGTATGCATGTTATTGTATATCTGTATGCGTGTGTGTTTTTCTCCTTAGCCCGAGTGTGTGTGTATGATTGTGTGCGAGTGTAGTAGTTTTGCATTGAATGCAATCTTGATGTTCAAATCTCCATTTCGATTTTTTGCCCATAGGCGCAATAAAAATTCATTCGATATTATTTAAGCATTGAAATTGTCTAAGAAAACTCGAAAGCTGAACACATAAATGTGTAAGCCTTCTTAATAACTAAACCAATCTTATTTAACAGCAGAAAACCAACCAACTAGCTAGTAAATAATTTCAAATTTATAATTCAGTAAGCCAACAACTAAATGATTGACGATTTCAAGCTAATCTTTGAAATGTTGCAGCTTCCAGATGGAGATATGCGATAACTTTTCACAGATAATATGTTAATATCGCATTGCATTGTCTCTCTTTATGTATCTATGTGTACGGTTGTGTGTGTGTATGTGGTAATGCATGGATGTTGTGTGTATGATGAAGTAAAAAATTCCCTAAGATATATTTGCTCAGCCATTTTCAGAGTTTAAACAAATTAGTATTCCAGATTTGACTTTCTAGGAACGCTGTACAGCAAATGTAAACGCGTTTTTGCCGTATGAGTATAGTAAAAAACTAAAGAAAAAATGTGAATTTTAATATATATACATAAAAAAAAAATATAAATATATATATATTGTATTTTTATATAGTACCTAAACACAATAAACAAAAAACACATAAAACAAATAACATGAAAAACAACCGCAAGCAATTATCAAACGAAATAATTTGTAAGCTTTTTCATATTACAATTTGTACGTAGTAAAAATTGCACCTGTTATTGCCTATGTTGCTATATAGGAACAAACTCCAAATTAAAAAATAACAAAAACAAAAATACTGAAATAGTCGAGAAAGAATTTTGGTAATGAAAACAATTTTTTAAATGTGAATTTTCCCACTAACAGCACCAAGCGCAAACCATTTTTTGCATCTCAAAGTTACATAACAAATACCTAAACCTTACCTTACCTTATTATATTATAGCCTGTATATATACAACATGGCAGACATACATAGATACATAACATATACGCCGATTTTTTCCAATACCTCAATATCAGTGTACAATTTTTCCATATATATTTTTTAATACCCAAAAAAAAAGAAAGCTAACCGATAAAAGTAAAAAAAAAAGAAACCAACCGAAAACACGGAGAAATGTTGAATTTTGAAAATCTGATTGTTGTCGCCGCATCAGTTGTTTATAAATTGGTGCATACTGCAATTTATCTAGCAACAGAGTAAAAAGTAATGCTACCTAGTCCTAGAGATTCGAGTATTTGTGGCATTCATTTTTAATAACATTTCAAGAAAATACAATTTTCAGAGCAACCATTAAATTAGTGAATGAAATTTATTAATACTAAAAGAAAAAAAACATGAAAATTCATTGTTTAGACAAATTTTTAAGACTGCAAAGAATTCATTGAAAGTGGTAATGATTAAAAACAAAAGAAGAGAAACAAAAAAAAATAGAAAACATAAATAAATAAAATAAAAAATTATTTAGTACTAATCATCAGTAAAAATAAATTTTGAAACATTTAACACATAAACTATTGGAGTCTCTTACTAATTGGAAATTTAAAATTTTAATTTTCAGCGACAAAGAAAATGAAATAAATTCTGGAAACACGTGTGTTTAATGGACATCTGTCCATCTGAATGACAACAGTCGATCAAGTACCAAGCATGCTTACATATATTTAGTTATGTATGTATGTATATAACAAATTGGCATCTGAGTGAATTCTTTTGTTCAGCCACCCACAACACAACACAAATGGTCAGGCAATTCTGAAAATTGGTTTCACAACTGTTTCGTTTGCATTGTTTGCTAATTGCAACAATTAAAAAAACCAATGGCATTAACCGCTTCGGATATTGTATTTTAACGCCTGTTTAAACAGCTGTTTTAGCCGGACTAACCAAGGACTACACAGATGGAGCCAAAGAAGTGCCCCACACGGAGATCGCAACATTTTACAACAAATAATAAGTATAACAGCCTGCACCACTTACAGTTGTTTCTTTATTTTGATTAGAGCCAGAATTAATAGTTATCTTTGGATGTACTGCTGCAGTTCTAGCACCCGTTACTTAAAAAATGAGAGATAAGAAAGCATCTCCAACCCCATTAAGTACATTTATATAGTCTTGAGCAGCATCAAGAGCCGTGTCAATATAGTCATGTCTGTCTGCCCGTCCGTCTGTGTGAGCGCCTTGATCTCAGAGACCATAATATCTCAACCAAATTTGGCAAACAGATTTCTAAAAGCCCCTCGCAGATTTAGTTTTTTTTTTATTTTTTAGCTCCACCCCTTTCCGCCTCCGCAAATTGCGAAAAGCCACTAGTTTTTAGAATATAACGTATTTTTTTTGGGAAATTAACGTTATCTATTATTATAAGCTATCATCCTGTCCAATCGCAACAAGATCGGTCAAGCAGATCGGCAGTAATGGCTGATTTAAGTTTTAAGGCAATGTAAGTGCCTAAAAGTATGCAATAAAAAATATTTTACATATATTTCAATAAGTAACGGGTATCTTATAGTCGGTAACTCGCTGTAACCTTTCCCGCTTGTTATATGCTCTCTTTTTGCTTTTCGAACAAAAATAGCCCATATAAATTATTTTAGGATCGAATATGGTTTCTTCAAAACTCTACTTATCTTTCAACTTTCACATTACATGGAAATGTCAAAAATATCTACAGATTGAAAGGCAACTCCAAATATGCTGGCATGATTTAAAACTCTCAAGAACCCCCATATAAAATATGATTTAAAAGGGCTATGATTTTTTTTTTTTTAATATTTATAAGGGTAACAAGAAAGGGGTGCTGGTCTGTGGAGTGCATAGAGTATTTGTAAGCATTGATTCTTCAATTATTACAGATCGTTTCACATCGTCACGCCATTCTGAGGCGCTCCACTTACTTATTTATAGGTAAGTCGGACCAAGCCACAAAAACTGAACTGTGCTAATTTGATTGGCTGCTTTTCTCACGCGCTCGTTTCGCATTCATTTTGTGTTGCACTTGAATGTTGAATGTTGATGGTGGTTGTGCTGCCCTTGCCATGAGTCAATTACTCATTACGAGTACATATACTCGAGTATACAGAGTTGAGCAGGTCCGAAATAGTTTTCGTTTTAGCAAATCTGAAATGTCTTTGGAGTGTATTTTTAGTTGCTGAAGTCATTGCTAAGAACACTCGTACAATCTCCATTGCAAACTGGGAAGGGGGTGTTTGACAAGCAAAAAACAAAAAAACAAAAGCAGCAACAAAAACTGCAATAATCACAGCATTAACAATGCTGCACTCGCATTACTCATACGCCCTGCCTTACCAGAGATCGCGTGTCTAATTGTGTTGTCGTTGTCGCTGAATCGTATAATTAAATAGTTGGTCGTGATAAAGCTGTGCAAATATTGAGATCATTATGTTAATAATTATAAAGACTGACTTCCAGCGGCAGTCATCTTGGCCAAATTAAATGCCACCCATATTGCGCATACGTACGAGTGCATGCATTAAACTTGAAATAAGTGTTTAAGCATTTTTTTTTGTCACCGATACGGGCCAATTGGGCACGCAGGTGTGCGGTAATACTTACTACCAACAATTCAATGGCAATTTTACAAAATGCACAAAATTCACATAATTTTCTCGCGTTAAGCGTGTGCAAAATGCATTAAATGACTTTTTTTGTTTGTTGCTGTATCGCAGCAACTATTGTGAAAATACCCTGTAAATAGAAGTTAAAAATAAGTTGGTATTTCCTATTACATAGCACTAGTAGATAAGAATAAACACAAATAATTTTTTAATTGAATGTGTTTAGAAATTTCAGAAAATAAATTTTATTTTTTTTTTTTTATATATATTTTTCTATATTATTATTTATAAGATATTATTTTATTTTCTATTAATTTTATAAATATTGTGTATACAAATTTCAGAAAATAAATTTTATTTTTTTATTTTATATATATTTTTTTATTTATTTATTTTAAGAGTACTTTTTTTATTTCCTATTCATTTTATTAATATTTTCTAGCGCGCAATTCTGAATTTATTGTTCGTTCTTTTCTACAGGGCATCTCTAGGTCGAGCTGTCTCTCTAACACATTCCTATGTTATTTACCGATTTCAACTTTAACTTTAAAATCAACGTCTCGCATTCAATTCAATCAAAGCGCAACATTGCCGCTGCCTTTGGCTTCCCATTTGGATTTGGCTTCGGATTTGTTTTCGGCATCTTTTTGTTGTTGTTATTGTTGCTGTTGCAGTTGTTGTAAAAATTGTTTAAAATTTCAAATTAGCTGCAGTTTGCATTGGTTTAATGTTCATGTTTTACGTTTTACGTTTTGTTTTTGTAGGAGCGGTTTCTAAATATTCCACTGTTGGTTTTGTTGTTGTTCTTGTTGTTGTCATTATTATTGTTATTTTAAGTTCAATTCTATCGTCACCAAGCACTATTTCTGTTTGTTTATTTTACCTTCGGCTGCTGTTGCTGACCTTGGATGATTTTACAAAACAACCATCATATTTTATCGCCCAACCAACTTTCGTACAGTATTTAGATGCAATTTGGTGTACAAAACTATTTTCTCCTCCTGTAAGAGAACTGTTATTTAATTAATTAAATAATTCATTTATTATTTATTTTATGTTTATTATTTATGTCAGCGCAGTTGCCCAAAAGTATTTTTTAAAAATTAAAATAAAACTAGCGGGAAGGCTATACTCGATTTCCCGACTAAAGGATACCCTTTACTTATATAAATAAATATAAAATATTTTTTTTTTTGCATACTTTTTGGCACTTACATTGCTTGAAGCTTAAATCAGCCATTACTACCGTTCTCTTTGGCCGATCTTGTTGCGATTCAGCAGAATGATAGCTTATAATAATAGATAACGTTAATTAAAATTTAGAAATCGAAATCTGGACGGGTTGAAAAAATGATCAAATTATCCAACCTTTTTTTGCATTTTGTTAAACATATTAAGCTAGTTTTCAATCGGGTTGAGCATTAGCAACTTTTGTCTTATCGACTTATAGAATTAAAAAAAAAATAAAGTGGAACAAACATCACATTTACAGCCCAGGAAGACATAATAAATTAACCTCTAGTATTCCCATGCACTGCACAGTTGCAAAATATTTACCTAACAAGATATCGCGTCAATGTCTTTAATGTATTGTAGTATATCTTTAATGTAAATATACAGTGAGAATTCTGCGGAACCTTATCTCGGGGCTCTACTATTTGTCTTTTAGTCCAGACAGATCGACAATCGGCTGATGGTTGAAAAAAAACTATGTAAGTTAAGTAATTGTTGTTCATACAAATGGTTAATGGAATTCAATATTTACTTATTTTATTAATTGGTATACGAATCAAAAGCAATCATAATAAAATAAGAAAAAATGTACATATAATATATTTTAGAAAAAACCCAAGAAAAAATTTCTTTATTTTGCCAAAATAAAATCTGCGGATTTTTTTAATTTGTCATCTGTTTTTTAACCCATTCTTTTGAATACATATTTATAATTTTTGATTAAAATTTATAGTCCATATACATATGCATGCATTTATACTGGAAGTATGACTCATCGAGGGTTTTCCCCAATGGGTTCTACGCATGCGCAGAGCATACTTATGATATTATCTAGCAATGTGTGTGGTTTCCGTTTCCCTGGAAGAAACCATAAATATGTATATGCATAAGACTTTGTATATCTGTTTGAGTGTGTAAAAGCCCAGAGGGGCAAGTAGGGGGCCAGAAAACAAATGGACAAAACCCCAAAGCAAATAAGCAAAATATATGTATGTACATATACATAAGTATTTACATACAAATAAAAGTTTCAACCGTAATATCGTACAATGGGCAGTGCACGTCTCCCACTCCATCTCCCTCTCTCGTTCCCTCTCTCGCTTTGTTTTCAAAGCAAATGGGTTGAGCTTGAATAGAAAAAACCACGCAAAACCGCAAGCGATAAGCGCTGCGAAATGGCAAACGACGAGTGCGTGCTGCGTATGATAATAAAGCCAATAACAAGACTTGGGATCTGAGAGACCAGACACTGAAAGATCAGAGACCACAACAAAGCTGCGATGACTCATGGACATTGAGACGTTCTTTGTGGTACGTCCAAGTGTGCCACGCAGTGTTGCCAATTTAGCTATTTTCCCGACAGATTTAGTAGGTTGCAATTGGCAAATGCGGGGTAAATTGTAAAACAGCGGGTAGCGGGAATTTTAGCTACTTCACAAATAATTTACCTTTTTTAAAACATCTGGTAACTTCATGTATTTTTATGCTTTACGATATTTGAATGGCACAAAAACATCGATAAGCCAAAAGAGCATTAAATTTGATCGTTTTTAACTATGAAATCAATTGAATCGAGCTTTATACCATCGCGATTGTAAGGTGTAAATGCCTAAAATATATACAGTGGTCCACTAATGTCTTCATACCCCCTTACTTTGTCAAATTATTAGCAAATTTGAAATAGTCATAAAAAATATTAGAGAATAGATTTTTAAAATTTTTTTTTGCAATCACTCCTAGAATTGTTTAAAGAATTTTTTTGCATCAAAATATTCAAAAAACACTGGATTAAATTAATAAAAATATCGTTTTACTACTCTAGCGTTTTTTTAAGCTATGAACAAATTGTGTTTAGCTATTTTCAGCTTTTTTCTAAGGCTATTTTGGCTTTTTCATGTCCCGAAGAGTTGTCAACACTGGCCACAAGTGGCACGAGCGGTCGAAAACAGACAAAAAAAATACATATTGGTATTTACAACTGCTGGCTGCATGCAACAGTTTGCCGATGAATGAAAACGAAAACGTGCAGACAAAACGAGCAAGCAACGGCGGTGGAGTGGGTGATTTCAGCAGGGGGAGGGGGGGGGGGGTTGGGTGAATACAGCACAATTAGAGCGCCTGCAAACAGGTTTCGTGTGGTTATGGGGATTGGCTGCGCGCACACGTGTTGACTGCAGTTGACTTGACTCGAGTTGCGGCAAGTTTTGCAGTTGGCATTGCCAGACGCTGCATAAAGTTCATGCCTCGTGCCACCACACTTTGTCGCCCCCCAACCCCCTCCCCCCACAGTGCCTTGAGTCGCCCGCATCCTCGACACGGCTGCTTTGGAAGTGGGTCAATTACAGGCTGCCATTGTCGCGAGACTTAAAAGGCGACACACAAACACACACACACACATACAAATGTAGCTGTGTGTTTACGTGTGTATGTCTGCCAAATTGCGAAATAATAAATTCAATTTCACAAAAATAAGCAAAAGAAACTAAAGCAGCCACAGCAATAAACGTAACAACAACAACAAATAACAAACAACAATAACAACATCAGCAAACAACAGTTAAAAACGCGTTGAAAATGGATTGTGAAATTCTAGGAACTGTCGCCAACGTCGCTGCTAGCTGCGCTGCCCGCGTCGCTTGTCGCCGTCGCTGTCGCTGTCGACGTAAACGCGCGCGTCGTGCGCCTTGGTAGTCAAATTTTACGCTACATTTGTGTAGCAGCAACAACACAACACAACACAAAACCGCACAGCTGTGCTCCAGGCTGCGCTGATCTTGGCTCCCACTCCCCCTCTCTCTGCGACAACAACACTTTTTCCTACTGTTGCCTCTACCTCTATCTCCTTCCAGCGACTGCTTTGCCTGCAGCGCCAGTTTTGTTGTTGATTTTATGGCGACAGCAACGTCGACGAAGTTTTTATTTATTGTACATGCTCTTTATACCCTTTCCTTAGGCATAACATCTATAAAGTGTAGTTTGCCAAAAAAAAGTCAAATCTTTCTTAGTCTTTCTAAAATATACATTAATTTTAACAATACACATTTTATTTATATCTGTATAAATGTATTTATATCAGGGAATTAATCCAAAATTATTATATCCTCCTAAAAAAAAAAACTTTAACTATATATTTTTGAATATATGTACATACATCTTTATCATAATTAATAGGAAAGAGTATCTAATGGTCGAATTGACAGTGATAATTTAATTTGGTTTTCATATTGTTATTGTAGCCCTGTTATTGCCGACATGCTCTCCATTTTTAAGGTGTGTGCAGTTTAATTTTTTGTTCATTTGGAAATCTTTCATCTGTAATACTCGCGTATTGTCAGTCTGTCTGTCTCCCTTTCACTTGCTCCATCTCCCTCTAGCTTTACTGTTTGTGTAAGTAATCAGCTATCATTATTTGAACTTTGAGTCTTTGTTCAATTTGACGCCCAAATGTATGCTATATGCAATTTTGCAGTTTTGTAAATAAAATGAAACCCGGAACATTTTTTTTTTTATATTTACTATAAAAATATTTATTGTATAGTTTAGTAAAAAATTGCATATGATTTAAAGTGTCACTATGATATTTTTTGTTATAATTTTTGCAGCTCCAAGCAGTTTGCCAGCCCTCGTCTTGGGTCTTTCTTTTTGGAGACTGCTCAGATTTAGGGGTCTGTGTGTTTGTGTGTGTGTGTCTGTCTCGGAGTCTCTCAAAGTGTCTCTCCATGTACGCGACTGCCTGGCAGTGTCGATTAATTACTCAGGGGCCGAGAATTGCCGCTTTGCTGATTTCAGATTTAGCTTTACGAGCCTTTTTCGCTTGACAAGTTGGAATTGAAATATGTATGCGTCGGAGTCGGACACTTTCGCGCAGAGGGCATAAAAATACCAGAGTCAGAGCTCTGATGATTTTTATAGTTTTTATTTCTCTTTTCATTTTGTGCTTTTTTTCCTTTTATTTTTGGGCAAGAGGCATTAAGTGTTTTGCTTTTGTTTGCCTGGTTGATTGGTCTTTTTATGAGGTTGCCCAAAAGATCGCGAATAATACAAATCTGCAAAGAGTGGAGAGATTTTAATTGTTCTACCAGAAGTCAGCGATATGAAATACTCATACAAATGCTGATGCACGTATGTATGTATGTATGTACAGTATGCTTGTGTTACATACACATTTGTAGACCTAGGTCCGGTAGCTAAACAGTGAGAGAGGGAAAGCGAGAGCGAGAGAGAGTGAGGGAAGAGAGCGAGCAAAGTGAGCTGCGCAATGCGCATACGAAATTGACATCGATATCGGCGTCGACGTCGCTTAATGTCGGTTAGAAATCGAAACGACTAGCATTGCGGGTGCTCTCCAATGAGTCATGGAGCTGAACTGAACTAACTATCAGAGAAGCCAGTTTGTCGACTGTCCAGTTGACCAAAAGACGTCACGCCATGATTTCTGTTTCTGTTATAGTTTTTCTGTTTGTATGTGATAAGGATGTCGAACACGTCATTCCCATGACGGGTCTCAGGTCTACTCGCATGCCAGTGGACTACAGAGTTCAATGTACAGGGCTACGTCAAAAATGTGGGGGCCACACCTGTTGCCGAAACCCAGCAAGAAAACTACAATAAAAAGCTGCGACGCAGTTAAATGGCAACAACAAAGCCGCAAGCAGAACGCAGAAATCACGCTACGATCATAAACGCAAAACGTGCTAATAAAAACAAAAACAAAGAGACAAAAACAATAACAACAAGCACTAAGGAAAATGACACTAGGAACAACTGCACTTTAAAAAATGTCGGAATATGAGAACAGAAAATAAAGAAATGTCTCCAAACCAGTGATGCCAATTATTTTCCAGAAAAAAAAGAAAAAACGCACAAAGAAAACAGGTAAAATATAGCTGAAAAACTAAAAAAAAAGCAAAATATTTATTTTTTTTAATTTTATTTAAAAGTTTTAAGGTATCCTCGATGATTTTTGATTTGGAGAACTAGGAAATTATTTTCGTCTTTTTATCGTTGAACCAAAAAAAAGTCCAGATTTCTGGATAGGAGATATTTGAGACTTTTCCCGGCTGAAGCAGTTAAAAACCAGACAAATTTATTTGGAAAAAAGCCAAATTGGCATCACTGCTCCAAACGCCTACGTTGCTTTGGAATGCCAATCATTTCCTCAAGCACTTCGGTTTGACCACGACAAGAACCTTAGTCGAGTGTCGCGCGCAGCGGCGAAATGGGGCCAAGGCAAACGACCTCTTCTTCTTCTTGCCGAAAGTAGTCGCGCGTTTAAAAACGCCTGCGGCGAACCGACGGCAACTTCTGTTCTTTTGCCGCCAATTGCTGCGTGTTTGTGCTTTTGTTTTGGTTCTACACATTCGCAACCTACTCGTATGCATGCATGCAATAAAAGGAAAAAGCTTTTGCTTTCCTTGCTTTGGTGCTAAATCGCGTCATTGTTTCGAACAATTTGGCCGGGCCAACCAAATTTGTTACAGGCGTTTTATATCGCACGCGCTTACGTCGAGTTCACTGTACTCGTTACCTTTTGCAGCGAGCGAAAATACATACAAACATACATACATACATCTGCATACATTATTAATTTAAATTTACATATATTAATCGGTATGTACGTAATTATGTAAGTGAGCACAACAACAAACACAAGTCGTATATCAAAATGCGTTTAAATCTCGCAACGTCAATGGAAATAATGCATTATGTACATTTGTATAATTGTATTTCGTGAACCGCAGCCGCTCCCTCTGCCAAAAATGAACGACCGAGAATTGCAAAAGCAATTTGTTGTTGGCAACATCCTCGTCTCTCCCGTCTCTTTGCTCCACTAAATAAAGCGAAATGCTGCATCCGCCTTTGTTGTTGTTGTTGTTGTTGATCGCACGCATTATAAAAATGTCATTAACATGTCAACAACGGGCTGCAAAGTTCGCGATGTGCTTTTGGGGGAGCGACTGTGATATGCGCTGAAAATACATACATTACGATAAATGTAGAGACGAAATTGTGATAATTCTTACTGTAAAAACCCACTAGTATACGATTAGTTAAAAATAAAGTAATATTTTGTCTCTTGACACAACAATTACTTGACTGACTGTATGGAATGATATGCTCTTAATTTTGCATTGACAGGGACGTTAATAATGTCGCTCTCCTGTTATGCACCTTCTCTCTCCGCTGTTAGCTCCCACACTTCCTATTGTATGTACATACATATGTATGTATGTATTACTGGAATTTTGGATCTATCCATACATACAGTTGTATTTGCGATACTCGGCAAACACATTCATATTTAGCTGTTGTTGTAGCGTATGCAAAAGCCCAGCAACAGCAGCGGGCAAATTTAAAGGCCAGCCGAAAATTAAAAACAAAAACAAAAACTGGGCAGCGCAGGCGGCAGCAGAGCAGAGCAGAGCAGCGACTCGACGCAAAAGTCAATGATCGCCTCGCCGTCGCTGCTGCTGCTGCTGTTGCTGTCATAATTAAACGCGACAAATACAAATACAATTTGAAGAAAAGAAAAAAGAGCCGCCGTCGCCGACGTCGTCGCCAGGCCAGCGCCAGCCATAAACACAACAACAATGAGACAACAATAAATTCTTCAATTAACATTTGTCCAGGTAAAAAGCGTCGAGAGCAGGCGGCATGACATATTTCTGTGTGCATATGATTGTGTTAGTGTTTTTGTGAGAGCTGGCGTGAGAATAAGAGAGAGGGTGAGAGCGAGCAGAGAGCGTGACAGTGACTGTGTGCGTGTGAATGTGTGTGTGTTTGCTAGTGTGCAAGGATCATTTGCATTTGAGGCGACGCAAGGTGTTGCAAAAACTGATTAAAATGCATTTACACACATACATATACAGCAAGAACAAAGTTGCTCTTGTTGTTGCTCAAAAAGTGGGCACGTCGCGCATATTTGTATATCTTGTTGTTGTTGTTGTTGTTGCATAGATTCGGAATCAACAAAAACGAAACGAAAAAAAAGAACAAAATTCAGCTCTTGGCAGGGCTCTCGCACTTGTTGTTGTTGTTGGTGCGCCGCTGCTGCTGCTGCTGTTCTACATATTGTTTTTGTAGTTGGAGCTACAGCCGCGTGCCTGGCTGCGTTAGTCATAGGCAACGCCGGCGTCGACGTCAGCGTAAGCGTCATCGAGCGTCGAGCGGCAAAGCAGCCAAGAAGACGACAACGGGCTATGAGTGATCTATGAGCCAGCAACGCGAACGGAACGTTTTCGAATAGGGCCTCCTACCCGCCCCAAATAAACGAATGCGAAAACACGCTGCCAATTGGTAAATTGGCGCCACAAAAAGGTGTTTGCAACGTTTTTACTGGACATTGACGCGATCGACCACCAAACGCGATTAGTCACAACAAACAACAACAACAACGTAAAGAGAAATAAAACGCGACTTGGGTTTTTTTTTGGCTTGTGCATTTTTGACAATTTTTCGCTCGCGTTTTTAGCCTTCCAGCGCAGTTTGAGCCCAGAACCCGGCCAGAGCAGGCCAGACAGAGCCCAGAGCCCAAAAGGCAGCCGAAATCAAACGAAACGAAGCGAATGGAAAAAACGATCGCGAGTCGAAAACCGAAACGAACGTTCGCTGCTGTCGCCGTCGCTGTCTGTGTCCGTGTCTCGTTCATGTGAGCATTTGTGCGTGTGTGTGTGTGCTGCTTTGCCTTTTGAGCGCAGGTTTATCAAAATTCGATTTTCATTTTGTGCTTTAATACAATTTGTGCCTTGCTGCCGTGTGGAAGTCGCAGGAGACGCCAACCAAAAAACAAATCTAAGTCAGAAACAAAAAAATATAAAATAAAATAAATCGAGTGCGAGACGTGCGACAATAAAAATAAAATCAAACAAAAGTGGAAACTTATTAAAAATAATAAACAATCTGCGTCTGCGTCTGCGTTCTGCCTGCCCGATCAACCGCCCGACCGACCGATCGCCTGTTGTGCATTTGTGTGTGTGCGTGTTTATTGCAAAGAATCACGTAATTTAATCCGTGCGCGCAGTGGAGGAGTCGTAAAAAAAAGCGAATGAAAACACAATCGAACAAAACAGAAAAGCTTCCAGCTTTTTTGCCCCCCTCCATCTCCATCAGTTCCAACTTCTGCACACTTTGGAGTGTATGTTCATTTATTGCAGTTGCATTTTCAGTTGCTTCGACCGTCGCTTGTTTGTTTGGTGTTTGTTTACGCGCCGTTTACCGCTACTCGTTTATGTTACCGTTACCGTTACTGTTGCCACTTGCGCGACACGTGTGCGCCTAACCAGTCACTGACACGGGGGGTGGCGCTGATGGTGTCTGTCTGTCGTGCCTGCGCTACCAGGGCGGTGCACTCTCCCTCTCCCTCTCCCTTTCTCGCTCTCGCTCTTTCGCTCGCACATGCAAATCTCTCGCGTTGCCAATGCAAACAAAAAAAACATGAATATCGAAATAAGAAAACAAAAACAAATGAAATAAAATAAAATAAAATAATTTACATATTGTGCGAGCAACTAAAAAGTTCAGATACTCATACTCACATGTATGCATACATATGCACATAAGTGTAGTGCATTATTAATAAGCAAATCCAGTGAAAGGTTGAGTCATCGTAACAAACTTTTATATGCAAATAATTATTTGAAACTTTTGAAGTAAGAAATCAAAGAAAATTTAGAACTTGAACTTTCTGCAGGATACTCATTTGAAGGTCAACAATTATTTTAATTTAAGATCAAATTTAAAACCCAAAAAAAATTACCAAATATTGTTTAGTATAGAAATATTGCAATAAGTAAAATCCCACAAACAAAAACCCCGCAAGTTGAAGAAACCCCATAAAAAACGATATAAGCAAAGAAAAAAAAAAGATTATAAAAAAGAAGAAACAAAATAAAATCGAGACAAAACTTGCAAGAAAAAAACCTTGTGATAAACTCTGATAATTTGTTGTGTTGTTGATGATTGCCTTAAAATCCATTAAAATGCAACACAACAGCAATCTGCAACAACAACAGTTGCAAATGCTGCAACAACAACAACAGCAGCAGCAACAGCAGCAGCAACAACAACAACAGCAGCACCAACAGCAACACAATTTGAGCGATAATTATGTTGTTTGGGCCAATAACAATAACAACAGCAACAACAACGGCAACAGCAACAACAATACGCTACAATTGCAACAGCAGCAACAACATCGCGCTACTTTGTGGATATCGGACAATAATAAACAACAGCAGCAACAGTGCAACAACAATAACAATAACAATAACAACAATAACAGCATGAATGTCAATTATAATCAACACATGTTGCAGCAGCAACCACAACAATACATGCAACAAGCTTACACCAACTACACGCAACAACAACAGCAACAACAACAACTAACGCCAACAACAACATCGCCAGTTAGCAGCTGCTACTATGCCAATCTGCAACAACAACAACAACAACAGCAGCAACAACAACAACAACAATTGCAACAAAGCCAACAATTCCTGGCGCCTTCAAATCGTCATATTCAGCTGCAACTAACACAGGACACGGCGTTGCGAAGAAAATACGCTTTTCGCACGGATCAGCAACAATTTAACGTGAGTAAAAATATAATAATAACAACACTGCATTAATTGCATCTTTCTATCTCGCTTCAATGCGCTGATGCGCTGCTCTTCTTCTGCCATTCGCTTTCTGATTTGTTGCTTTGTTGTTGTCGCCTTTCATTTTGCGGTTTTGTGGGCGGCGCCAGCGTCAAGTCCGAAGGTGGAGTTAATTTGTGTATCTGTATTTGTGTGACGAGTATCTTTTGTCTTAGCAAGTAGATAGTTTGAGTAAGAGCATCGTTAGACGGGGCGTATGCGCAATGCGCATTGTACTCAACATTACGCATACGCCGCATTGCACCAGTTGGAAAATGTGTAAAATGTGTCGCCAAAAAAAAAAATTGATTTGCTGTTTATGTGTGGCAAATATTTGCAGTTTGCGCGCCGTGGGAATGCCGCGCCCCAACACTCAAAAAATAAAATAAAATATATACATATATTTTTAAGTAATTTAATTTGTTTCAACTTGAAATTGCAAAAGGGGGAAAACTGAACAAAGCAAGTATGCAATTATGTGTGTGAGTGTGTGTGTTTGTTTAAATTAAGCCAACAGACAGCTATAAAAATTGAGGTTTAATGCACTTTTCAATAACCAAGCGAACAGAAATACGTCATTCATTTTTTAAAAGCTAATACCGACGCGACCATTGGTTAACCTATGTACAATACGCTTATCGCCAATACACAACTAGCCCAACGTTGGGGTTGCCAAGATAAGATGGCAATTGTGAAGTCACGAAGCGCTAACCCTTCAGGCCAGGCCAGTCGAGTCCAGGAAATGGAAAGCTGTTAAAATTCGCTCGAAAAAAGCGTAACGGAAATGCCAAGACACAGGCAGCGAGTGCGAGACATGCCCATATTTGACCAACTGTGGCATCAGCCTTGTTTTCTTATCTATATTTCTCTAGACGTGGTCTCTGTTAAGTAATTAACATGAATGTTAAAGTATCGCTGCAGTTGCAGGCACGTTTAACTGGAGCGACAAAAGCGGGATGAATTTATTTATACATTGTAAACTATGAATAATCGACACAATTACTTATAAATTGGTTTAGGAAAAACATTTACATTTATTATCTAAAATGTAAAACAAAAATATACATATTTTTCATATTTATGTATGTTTAATAGACAAAAAACCTACGAGTAAATAGTGACTTTAGACTTTTGATTAAAAATGTAATCACAGTAAATGTTTTAGATAGAAAAGAAGAGATATTCAGTCATGTGATAAGCGTAACAAAGAATGTGATGATATTGTATCTTCTGCACAAAGGAAAACTTATTTATTTGCTTTTAAATGAAGGTGACCTTTACAAACTTATATTAACAATATCTAAAGCAATGATAAAGAAAGTGTATGGGAATATCTACTTACCTATCTAATTGTAAAGATTAATGTAACGAGTTTAGAATGAACAAAAAGAAACAACACAAAACAGGAACTGGAATCACAGATTGAGTGTTAATTTCAACTTGTCACATTAATATTATTTTTATCTGTTTTAAGATGTTTTTAAATTGATTAACTGTCAATAAAACAAATGCATTGAAATGTGAAATACATGAAATAAACAATTTAGAAATAAAAGTGAAAGAAATTGAAATTTATTCATTTGATAAAATTAAAAACCATTTAACATCTTAGTACCTAAGTAATTTTTACTATATCATACTATACTATATCATTTATTTATTTAATGATAACTAATAACAGTTGACCAAAAGTACTTTTATAAATTACAATAAAAAAAAGAACTTAATATAATTTTAAATTTAAGCTTAAACTAAAAGGACAAAATCCAAATAAAATATTAAAAATGTAAATATTTATAAATGCTCTTGTAAGATTTGCAGCTACAGGAAATACTTTTTAATCTAAGGGCTGACTTCATTCGCCGTCTTTATCTCTCCTGTTCTATTAATCAATGTTATCAGCGATCTCGTGTTGCACTTGTGTGAAAGGCTGTTAATGTTAATGTTATTGCTACAGTTCCGCCATGCATGCTAATTTTAACATGCTGAGATTCTCTGTTAAGCGCCGCCTGTCGCTGGTCCTTGAACTTTGCATTGCTGTTGTTGTTGCAGTTATTGTTGTTGTTATTGTTGCTGTGGCTTTGTGGTAATATCTGGCTTTTGTTGTTAATTATTACAAAAACAATTAAGCGCTTGAAATGAACAACTTTAAATTGCAGTCGTTTAACTGTTGTTGTTGCTTTTATTATTATTATTTCGTATGCTTAATGAGCGTCACATTTGAGTTTTTTTTTTTGTTTTTGCCATTGCTTCTTAGTGCAAAACGATTCTACAACAAACTCATTAAATTCGTTAATCATTTATTGCGTCGCAAAGTGTTGCAGCCACGCCCAGCACCGTCGCAAACGCCCCTTTTTAGCGAAAAAAATCAGCTGTTTTCTTCAAGGTCTTCAGCGTTAAAATTTAATTTTAATTTCAATTCGAATTTGTTTAATGGCTGCGAAAGTCTTAAAGCAATCTTAACGCCGGTCTATTTGTCCGTGAAACACATTGGCTTTTTAACTAATCAATAACAGCAAAAAACAAAAGCAAGATCTTAAATTATTCCAAACTTTCCGATTGCACTTAACAAAATGTTTTCTTCCAATTAAGATGAATCATTGAATCCGATTGCATCGGAAATACTAGATTAAATGATATATAAAACGCATATTATTAGAATTATTTGCATATTTCATTAGTATTATGTATATTTAAAGGGTATCGCTAATATACAATTTATTAAAACGTTTATCGAAATACAAAATCACACTAATCGTCCGGAAATGCCTTTGGGGCCAAGTGACGTGATGAAGTCTTAAGTTCCGTGAAATTGAATAGAAATTCTAAGAAACTGTTGAGCCAATATTTGTATAAATACTATTACTCACACTTCTTTGCATGACATGCACACTGACAATGATCGTGACAATCAAAAAACAAATAGTTCTATAAGATAAAACCATATCTTGATAATTCGCTAGGAAACGGATGCAACAAGGCGGAAATTTCAATAAATTTATCTGCTACCTTAAAAGGGTTTGTAGTGCAATATCAGGTGACATCAGTAAGATAAAGTATTTGAAACCTATGTTGACTATAAATATATATATATGTATATACATGTAAATCAATTGAACATATGTAAATATCCGAATATCCGAATTGAATGTTCCTTTTCTTAAGTTTTTGCGAAGACTCAAATTTTAAATTGAATTATGATGTTCCAGTGAGATGTTGATTTTTCATGCAGTTTTTTTTAATAACTCGATTGATAGTCATAAAAAATATTGAGTTATTGAGATTTTGCAAAGATCGAGTTGTCAGCTTTTCGATGTATCTTTACAACACAAGAATATAATAAAGAATAGACAAATAATCTCTTGTGTAGGATTCATTTAAAACTCTTTAAAATAAAAAAAATTAAAATTTCACAAGTAGAAGGTTTACTTGGAAATGTCGCGATTAGCGAGAAGAATTACGGCGGATACAGATTAAGGTTTCATGGTGAGTGCATATCTTAGTGAACTACATTACTCGTAGTTTAAAACTTTAAATTCTTCCTATAGGTTTCCAAGAATAATAATAAGTATGTGTATATCACCGCTTCCTTCTTCTTCGGTTAAAAGTTGTTTTTATCGCTGCAGTTCCGATTTTCCGCCTTGGGAAAGGGAAGTAAATATATACGAGTAGATAGGTCAATTTCCGTTCAAACGAGTTGAACACAACCCTAATACAAAGCGTAATGGGTTCAATTCCTGTACCGGGTAAATTGACGCTGGTTATTCATTCGATTGGACAAGTAACCCTCGACTCGACTCGACTCGGCCTTGACACTGTAAATTGTCGCTGTCGTTGTCGACGGTTATCTAATTGAGTGCGTTAAGGGCCAGACAATTGGAAGTGCCAGCGTCGCCAGTTGCCAGTTGGCATTGGTTGCACTCAGACCGGCTTATCTCTGCCTCCTGGTCGCCTGGCGAGCTGTTGTGTGTGGCTGCTTAATGGCTGCTGAGATTTAGACGCCACTTGGCTACCTGATGCGATGCAGTGCCTAATGGCCTGGGAACGCCTAATAGGCGCGCATTTAGCACGCGTCAAAGTATCTGAAAGATACTCATAAAGAAATCTCAACATTGGGCCCCGAGCAACAAATGGCTGCTAATTCTCGTATGCGCCAATTCAGAGTGCATGGAACCTGTCGGTCGGTTGTTGGTTGCCTGAATTCCAAGCAGGGGGTCCCAATCTGTATCTGTATGTGTGTGTGTATCTGTATCCGTGTGTAGAAACCCCGATGAGTCATCGTCATACCAGCGAATAAGGTGCGTGGGCCGCCAGTTTGGCATACATAACTCAAAGGCACCAACACAACATGTGTACAGGCCAGAGGAAAGAGAAGCAGAGATAGAGAGAGAAAGAAAATGGTAGAGAAGAGAGGGAAGCACTGAAATCAAAACAAAACGCGGCCAACAGTCGAGCAGCCAAGTAGAAAATGTCAACAAACGAGTTGCCCGCCAAATTCACAATTTGAGTCCAAACAATGTGAGCTAATACATAATTTGAGTGTTAGAGACAGCGAAAGACAGACAAGAGCGAACGTGAGAGAAGTGCACTCAATATTAATATCGCATGCGAGAAACAGATATCTGTACAGAGAGTGACTGCTTGCTTGTGTGCCACTCTCTCTCTCTTTTTATATATGTGTGTGTCTGTGCACGCGCTCTTTTTGCTGTCTGCCTTTTGTGTCATTATTCTGACAGTCATTGTGTGCTCTGCTTGTGCGCAGTCATTCGTCAGGGGAGACTAACATTGTGAGCCAACGAACTTAGTACTGAGTGCAAAAATGATTTGGAACTAAACGATCAGGGAGCAAAAAGGGAAAGAAAAATTTCGTCTCTTATCTTTTTATCTTCAATTCAGATGTTACATAACTGATTTCATATTAGTCTGCTTTTTTATTTGTTATTCTCTTTATTATTTATTTATTCTCTCTTAATAAGAATTTCAAATATTTTTTAGAGAATATGCTTTTTTAAAATGTCTAGTTAAAGGTAAGGTTAAAAGATATTTCGATGTAAAATTTATAGAAATTAAAACCAAAATCAAAAATATCTTTCAGTTAAAATTGAAAGTTTTTTTTGGTCATATAAATATGAAAATTAAAGTAAACTTAGAATATTTTTTTGAATATTATATTGATATTTGTGTGCCTATTTCCATTATTGTAAACGAAAATATGTATCTGATTCAGATTTAATATAAATTTATTTATAAGTAAAAAACAATAATTGGTTATCATTATTTAACTGGTTCCATTTAGCTAATCCATCCCTGGTTATCAAAAGTCTTTAATTTCCAGCATATGCGCGCACATGTGTGAGTGCGTATCTGTGTGTCCGAATGTATCTGTGCCTGTATGTGTACCTGGCAATGGCTAAAACGTCACGAGAGCGTATGGATGACGATGGCGGGCTGGTTGGGAGCTACTAGCTCAGTTATTTTTCGCTTTTTGTTAAGGCAACGCGACTGCAACGGCAACGGAAAGCCACGCGGCTGCGTCCCCAGTCCATTCTCTGTCTCAGTCTATCCGTGTAGTTATTATTCCCCCCCGACACTCGCTCGCTCTCTCTCTCACTCACTCAGTTACTATCACACAGTCGTCGCCATCACCCCACTGTGAGGAAGAAGAAGGCGCGGAATCGCGGAACAGACAAACGTTTTTGTTGTGAACTGTTCATGTTCATATATATGTATATTCGTCTTCTTCTTGTTGTTGTTGTTTTTATTGTTCCCGTTCTTGTTACGTTTTTCACAAGTGCTTGCAAAACGCAACAGAACTCAAAACGTTATTCCCCTTTCTCCGTTGCGCTCGTTTAGTTTTCATTTTTATCCAAGCAATAAGCAAAGTAAAAGTCATTGTGTTCGTGTGTGTGAGTGTGTGTTAGTGTCTTATCGCCATTTGTGACAACGTCAAACGTCACACAAGTTGGTGTTAAATTGCGACATATTCAACAGCCAGCGGACGAACGTTAACGTTTTGAAACTTTCAATTTGCTGTACGAAGTTCAAAGCGAAACACAGTCATAAAAGACAACGAAAAACGACAACGACAACGCGGTGCGGGTGCGGGGCGTTGCCAGTTAATCTAGAAAATTCTGTGCGCGCAGTTAACAATTTTAACATTTACACACAGACAACAACGCAGCACAATAGCAATAGCAACAGCAACAGCAACAATTTGACAGCTGGAAAAGTGAGCTGCAACGTAAAAGAAACGCAAAAGAGAAACACAAAAGAGAGCCAAGACAGAGAGAGAGAGAGTTTAGAGAGCCAGCCTCTGTGTGTAAGTGAGCGGAAGAGAGTCAAGCACATGTAAATTTGTGCATTGTGTACGAAATATCAAACGAAACGAAATTAGTGCAAAGTGTTTGCATTCAACAACAATGAAAGTTAAAGTCGAACGCACAATAAAAACGCTACCCACAACAACAACAACCACAAGTGCAGCAGTAACAGCAACAACGACATTAACAAAGGCGGCAACAACGTCTGGGCCTGAGGAGGATGATGAGGTGACGACAATAACAACAACAACAACAGCAGCAGCAACGACAACGGGACAAGAATTGGACTTTTTGCCCGATATGTCGGCAACGATATCGACAACGACAGCAGCAACAATAACAACAACAGCGACAGCAGCGCGCAATCTTATCGTAAGTGTGACTCTCGTTTTTTATGATCAGTGTCCGTGTGTCTGTGTAAGTATGCAATTGGTGGGTTGGCAGGGGTGGTGGACGGTGCATAGAACGAACGCAATAACAATGGCAGTGCAAAAACTGTTCATGAAATTAATAGCAACAACAACAACATCTCTGTAAAGTCCCCAACGCAATATAATTTTTATTTTATAGCAACAAAGTCAAAAAACTTGTTTATAAAATATATATGTATGTATTGCTGTTTTGTGTATTTTTTTTTGCTTCGCCGAATTGTATTGTGCGCAATTTTATTGTATCTTTCCACTGTGGCTGTTGTTGTTGTTCACAGTTTCAGCTTTTTGGGTTTTTTTTATTCGCATTTATTTTGTCGACATCTTTGGAATTTCAATTCACACTTTTGTTGTTGTTTCGCATTTGCCTTCAAACTTTGTGCTCTCTCTTGAGCTCTCTCTCTCTCTCTTACACACACACGCTCATGGGGCATGCTCATGAGCACACAGATACGCACATGCTCCCGCACACGTACGCAAAAATTTGCTGCTCTTTTATCGCATGCGAGAATTAAGTGTCTCGCACTCACAGTTGCCACTCATCCGCTCTTTCGCTCAGTTTGAGGCTGCAATCGCCTGAATTTGCACTCACTTCTGTTAGATTTGTTGTGATTTCATCAATTGCGGCAATTCAAGGCTGGTGGCACATTTGATTCTGTTTGCCACTTCAGCGTTTTCTTCTCTTTCTTTTTGTACACTGCGTGGGCGTCGCTCCGTTTCGCTTGCTGCACTTAGTTGTCATTTGCAGCACGTGCAATTCCCGGTCTTTCGTTATTTTTGTGAATTGTAGTGTCTACACTCACTTAGCCACAAATTGAGTTTGTGGTAAGGTCAAGGCTAAAAATTAGATGCTCGCTAGCTGCTACTAATTTGACCAACAGTTGCTCAGTCATTGAAAGATACCAGAAAATTTAGGTTTAAAATTTGAGAAGATTATAAATTTTAATTTATAGAGCATGTCATTAGTATTGTTAAGCATTTAAAGGAGCTTTTAGGTGAGATCATAATGATGATGGAGTATTGAATGGTTAGGAAGCTTTAAGAAAATTAATGAACTTCGATTAACAGCAATAGATTAAACTAAATTGAAAGTTCAGCTAAAATGTAGCTGATAATTGTTGATTAAAAAAGTACAATCTTGTACGATCGTTTGACAACATTAATTTATAGTTTAATTTGGTTCTGGGCTCGAAATCCACTTCTAACATACAAATTTTCATATTTATAAAAAAAAAAAAAAAAAAAAGTCGAATAAAACGTAGAGTTCAGGTTAATTGAAGCTGAGAGTTGTTGATTGATTGTTAAAGAGTTGAAGATTGAAGAAGTACACCACAAGGGACCAAAAACTTGGTCGAATCCATGCCAAAAAGGCTTAAAATGTTGGTTGACCAAAAGGATTGTCATATCAAGTTATAATTTTTGTGGTTTGCTCAAAAACTGTGGTTAAAATAAGCTGTGGCAATCTTTTTGGTTGACTTTTTAGCCGTTAACTATTCTAAAATGTTGGAAAAAAATTTAAAAAATAAAAAAAGTCATATTTTATTTTGTTGAAACATCATATTTAGACTTTAAAATAAAAGCTCAGTTAAAATGGAGCTGGCCTAAATTGTGTTTTAATGTGTTTAATATTTGTGTTTGCGCCTTTCAACCAACAATAATGCCTATTATTAAACATTTATGTATGTTACCATGAATTTCACAACAACATTAAATACAATGCCAAGGTCAAATGGCACACAGGTGCTGCAGCTGCTTCCCCCCCCTCACACTCTTCCTCACACTCCCGCTGACAGTTTCAATTGGAATGTCAAACGGCTCACGCGTCTGTCGTGGATGAATTTGGAATTGTGGAATAGTGGATATTGTGCTGTGAATTTGTTGGATGCGTCTCGCCAATATATGGCCCGTAAATGGAATGGCGTGTTGCACTTGAAGTGCACACAAAAAGCCATTTTAGCTGATTGCTGTTGTTGTTGTTGGTGTTTGTGTTGCATAAAATATGCGACAGTTGTATACATAAATAATCAAGCATTAAAAGCGAATGCATTAAAAGTCAGGCCACACAGGTGATAAACTTTTTAACGACCCAGAGTCCCTTTTATATATATTTTATATAAATATTAAAAGTCTACTAAATTCGAAATGGAAAGTATTATTTAAAGATAAAGATACACAAACACACACATATGCAGATACAGATACATTTGCTTGTGCTGCCCGCCCAGCGACAGAAATTGGCAATTTAATGCGCGCATCAACTAAAAATAAATAAAAGCTGCCAATGCAGCGACTGCGACGTCGCCAACGTCGTCGTTTAGTAAACAACAATAAATATATACAATTAAGCATTAATTGTTAGTGTTGTTGTTCTTTTTTTGATTTTGCTTTTATGGGTGTATTTAACTTAACTTGGGCGTGCGAAGTTTACGACTTTTGCCGTCCTCGGTCTAAAATTATGGACTTTTGTTTTATCAGAGCTGACTTACGACAGTTCCAGGAATCTCTCTTTCAATTTGATGCGTTCTTGTAATCGCCAGTTAGTTCTTTGTTTGTCAAGAACTTGACAATAGCATTGATTAAATCATCTATGAAAATAAACAGTTTATTTATTTATTTAATATTGACTGAAAGCGTTTGACCTGAGGTATTTATAATAAAAAATAAAGTTAACCAAATTAATATAACATTAAAAAATTATGAATATATATAAATTTAAATTTAAACTGAGAAGATAAAAAGGAAATTATATTAAAGGCTAAGAATCTGTTGTTTATGTACTAAATATATTTTCTTGATTACAGAATCATGAATTCTATATCGTACAATTTCTTAACACTCATATGTATATTTATAGATTTTATCCAAAACTTGATAAGAAACCTATCATATTTCTTTGTATACCATCATAAAAGATAGAAATAAAATCGAATGAGTTTATAAACACATAATAAAGGGGAATTCCCAATATTTTTCCTTAGTTTCGTTTGGTAATTTTCTTTATCGTTATATCGTATAACAACTGTACCCGCTATAAAACTTCGTCAATGACGTCAACAAAGTATCTAATGCCTTTGGCTTTAACTTTGGGATCCAGCAAATCTACACGACAAGTCGCGACGTGTTTAGTCTTTTGATAAGCCGGTTTTTTTTCGGGGCTAAAAGCGAGTTCGAAGCGATCGTATTGGCTTGCCAAATTTGGTAGTAAATACGAGTATTGTTGGCTGACGTCACATGACGAAGCGTTGCTTTTAAGCAGAGGAGAGAGTGAGATAGAGAGAGAGAGAGAGAGTTTGTGTATTGCGTATACGCAGCGTTTGCCACAACAGAAACAACATTGCGCCTATTTTGTTGTTGTTGTTGTGAAAATGCTAAATATTGGAATTATGTCATGTTATATTTTTTCAACTGGCAACACAAATGTCAAATGTGGCGTGTTTTCACTTTCGATTTTTCACGTTAACAAACGACGCCGAAGAAGAAGAAGAATAAGCACAAATTCTAGGAATCCATTTTTCGTACTGTGCGTTTGTTGAACTTCGCCAAAGGTTAAACAAAAAGAGTCTAATGATGATAAGTGCCACATTAAATGGCAGTTGTTGACGCTTGTTCAAAATAAACGTAATTGAGTTGTACATTTACATTTTGGGCTAATTTAATGCGGCGGAAATTGCGGAAAAAGTGTGAAATGGGGAGAAAAAGCACATCTGGTTAGCAACTTGATCATAAATATGTGTATGTGTGGAAAGTGCAACAAGAATGAAAGATTTACAGGCATACACTGAAGAAAATGCATTCAAATTTAAAATAAATTATTTAAGCATGTATTTTTAAAGTACGTATTTGGGTTATTAATGTTATTAGACTCAACTTTTTTCTTTTTAAATTCTTAAAATACTTGAACTTCCCTAACTCGAATCCCCTTTATACAAAGAAAATGTTTGACTTATGGAGACATCGACTTATGGAATAATTTTTTTAAGTCTTTTAAAAGAAACTAAAATTTCATTAATTTTGAAATATTATATATTTCAAATTACATACTTTTCTTGTTGTTTTCAACAAATAATACATATTAATATCTATTGTGTATATTGTATCTGTGATCTTATCACAATAAATATATAAATAAGTAAAAATGTTAAATTCATTCAATATTAAAATAGTTAAGTTAGCCTATAAAATTTGATTTTATTAAAAAAAAAAAGATTCTTATAGAGCCCCGATAATCAAAATATTGCAGAAAAAAGCGTACTTGCAATTCCAATTTTTTTTCTGTGTACAATCTTTATTAATACTATTTTTGTGGCTGGTGTGGCTGTTGTTGTTGTGGTGCTGGTAGTGGCCCGTGCCACAAATGCTGTGTGTTGGGATTAAATGTGGGGATTATTTTGTGACGCGTCATGGCGCCAAATTCCAAGAAAGAGGCGCAGCATTCCGCGTTGCAAGAAAGCAAAGTAAAGCAAAGCAAGGCAACAAAAAGAAACTCAACCACTTGGAGAAGAAGTGCGAAAAATGCCAATGCAGAGATAAGTAACTGAACAGCAATTGGGGGAGAAGTGGCAGCATCCACGAATGCGCCTCCAAATGGTGCATGACGTGGCGGCTCCTTCGACTAAGCGAATTGTTGTTTTATTTTGGCTTAAAATATGCTGGGGATTTCCGTCGGTTACACTGCCAGCCAACGCTCTCTCTGCGTGTCTCTCTCTCACTCACTCTCTCTCTTGTTTTTGCAAGCGTTAAGCTTTGAGTGCTTTTTGCTTTACTTGTTTTGAGTGCAATTTTGAGACTTTTGCTCTTTGCTCTGGCGTAGGAGCTGCTCCCTCTCACTCTTTGCCCCTCTTTGTCGCGCTCGCTGCTAACTGGGCTTAAAAAAAGCGCTTGAATTCCCACTAAATTGCGTATGAGTCATCGACGAACGTCGTAGCTGCGTGGCGTCTAGTTGTAGCCACATTTGGTTCATTCATTTCACGCTTCCAATTTGTGTACGTCGTATGAATGAAATTTACGTTGTTATCGTAGCTACTTAAAGTTGACTATTTTGTTATTGTTGTTGTTGTTCTGGCTGATAGGCAATCAAATATTTGAACTGATGTCAGGTGACAACAATAGCAATTTTGTGAATCTTTTGCTGCCCAGTCTGTATCTGTGGTAGGGTATTTAAATTGGGTTAATTTAAAAAAAAAAACCATTGTTTTCTAAATATATATTTATGTTAATGAAGCATCGATGTATTCAACAGATCAGCCTAAAAGTCAAATCAACAGTGTAATTTTTAATAATAGTTGCATTTTTAATAGTGTGAATCCTGATATTGAATTGAATTTCACTTAAATTTCATATAAATTCGAGTGAAATTCAAGCGAAAGCGATTTCTGTGGCACCCCCGTATGATTGCTATTTACGCAGAAAGAATATTGATGACTCTTAACCAGCGGTGGGCACGAGATCTGAATTCGGGAGCACAACAATAACAACAACAACAACATCAACAGCGAGTCTTTTGTGCACTTCACAGCGCCGAATAGGCAGAAAAGTAGTTGGTAGCAGTCGCTGCTCCCGGAGCCACTGCTTGCCCACCGCTGCTCTAAGCTCTTAAAAGTCCTATCTTGTTGATGTAAAAAGGGCTATAATGATATATCATAAAAAAAAGAGCGATTACTGACTGAAATTTGCTGCCCAACATCAATAAGTTTAAACCAAAAATTGCTATGATTAATTTAAATTAAATTTAAATAGTAAGTTTATAGCTGAGTTGTTCTTGTCATTCGATCATAAGTTGATCGGCTAATATTGTAAAGAGTTGTTAAGTGAAACACTTCTGATGGCTTTCGTTCCGCTTTTTAAATCCATAATAAAAGCAAAAACGGTAAGACCTAGGAGGCTGAAATTTTGACACAATAATCTATATGACTATTAACATGAAATAAATATTATCGAAATATAAAAAACATCGAAGTTTTTTATATTAATAATCTCTGTCCAAGAATATGCATATTTTTATTTACTTACACAAATTTGGATACTGACAAACCGTAAAAACAAAAGGTGCGGGGGGACAAACAATTGTCTGAGTCTACAATACGTTTTATGCATTCCGTTGTTGCTCCGTTCGCTACTGTTGTTGGTGGACGGCGACGCTGGCCAAGATGAGGGTAATGTCATCGGGTTTGCCGCCATGGCTATAGTTGATGTTGTTGGCTTTGGCTTTGAGCGCGAATGGCGACTGAAAGTTGGGATTGAATGAGAGATCGTTGGCCAGTGTCACCAGCTGGTTGGCCGCCAGCTGCAGTTGCTCCTTCTGGGTCTCGCCATGAAGTGGACCCAGATGTCGGACCAGCATGCTCTCGGGCACGTTGTCGAAGAGGCCATCGGTGGCCAGCAGGACGAGATCACCTTGCTGCAGTGGCATTTGGGTGGAGATCGCCTGCTCGGGCTCATCACTGTACGAGTTGTGCCGTCGCTCGTTTGGCGGTATCGCCAGCTGAAATGGCGCATTGAATCCATGATGTTGTTCATCGGAACGATGCACCACTTTGCCGTTCCGAAGCACCAGGAATCCACTGTCCCCCAGGTTGGCGGTGTGCAGCGTGCAGTCGGCGCGTTTCAGGGCCACCAGGCAGGCGGTGCTGCTGCCCAAGACATTGTCACGCCTGGCCCTCATCTGGTTGAAGCTATCGATGAGCAGCTGTCGGGGATTTCGGCCATCGAACTCCGCGCGCTGTGCGTTGTTGGAGCACCAACACATCAGCTCCTTGGCAAAGATGCCCGAATCGATGCCCACCTTCCGCCAGCCGCCCACGCCATCGGCCACGCCTATCACCTCGGCCTTGGGCGTGCTGCTGATGAACCAACTGTCCTCGCCAAACCGATTGCTGCCCCCCAGCCGATGCAGATTATGCTGCTGAACCTTATTATCCTTCGAACTGCCCTGCACGGCCTTGATCAGATACGGATACTTTTTGATGCTTCTTGCAGAGCTAAGGAAACGAAGCTGCAGGATTGTTACTCCTCCCAATGGACAGCGGGAAAGGCGTCGAACGGCAAAGAACATGTTTTAAATTTTGCGAATTTCATAAGTCAAATAAAATGTCGAGTTGAATTTAGAAGTTAAGTTGTGAGACTGAAAGCGAACGGATAAAACGATCTAGATCTATTTATTTATTTATTTATTTATTTATTCAATATTTATATATTAAAATTGATATATTAATATTTATATATTAATTTACAAGTGCAGATACTTTTGTATCTATCCTTTGTATCAACGGATAAAACGATCTTAAACGTGAATTAAATATAAAACATCATTTACAAACACGTTATCGTCATTATCCAATTTATTTGAAAGATTTTCTGTATATTTAAAATATACAGTCGAACTTCCCTAACTCGAACTTCCCTAACTCGAAGTCTCTCTAACTCGAACAAAATCGAGTGGCAATACTAGGCAAATTTCATACAATTATACTTCCCTAACTCGAAGTCTCCCTAACTCGAACTTTTTTAGTGGATAATGGTGATTCGAGTTAGGGAAGTTCGACTGTATGTCGATATATAGATACTTTTGTGTCCACGCATCATCCTTAACAACTGATAAATTAATCTAGAAAGTGTACTAAAAATATAAAATAACATATATAATCATTATCATATTATCACTATTATCCAATTAATTGCAACGATTTTCTTTGGATTTACAAGTGCAGATACTTTTGTATCTATGCATCATCCTCAACAACTTTTATTATCAGCAGTTTCTACAGTTGTAATCGCCATTTCTTTAGTATTTGATTAACTGTATTTCTTTGTTTTTCTTTTGAATAACACGCTCATTCACTTATTCACTTGGACATTCAGGCCTTCCTGGTAATACCATTGTTAACATTGTGTAATCTTATCTGCTTTTTTTGCCTGGACCTGCGACACAGTGTCAATATATTTGGCAACTTTTTTATGATTATTTTTTATAAATCATCACCGGAAGTGTTGGGCACGCATCGGATCCAAAACGAATCGCCTTATCGCAAAAGGCTTTATCTGAAGAACATACATACATATGAACATATACAGCTGCGGTCAAAATAATAGTAGTGCCTGCAATGAACTTACAAAAGCTCAAAATTTAAAGACTTTTAATTTATCCAAATTTTTTATTTAATTTTTTTAAGATACGTTATTATATTGTAAATCCATCTGAGAAATCAAAGATAGTGAACAGTTATTATTTTTCGACTTAGGAATTTTTTCCTTGTAATAGTCTGAAAAATGGGCGGTCAAAATAATAGTAGTGAATGCATTAAAAGTGGAAAAAAGGATATTAAGCAGGAAAGGCACTTGATTTGATATTTATAATTGTTATTTGATAATTTTCTATAAATTGTATAAAAAATATTTTGCTTAGAGTTGTTACAATGGGGCGTGGCAAGCATTGCACTCCAGAAAAGCGTGCTCCTATAAAAAATTTATTTCAAAAAGGATAACGTTTAAGGAAGTGGAAAAATTTGATTAGATGATTGCCAACCATAATCAGAAACGCCATTAAGTAGTCGCCAAAATAGGATAAATGTGGAAGACCTCGATCCATGTCCAAAAGACAAGTGACAAAAGTAGTGAGGTTTTTGAAACGCGACCCTTTTGCTCCTGCAGCACTTAAAAAAAAGGACTTTGGTATGGACCAAAGTGTGTAAAGCATTCTTAGATGTTTGCGAAATAATAATCTGGCAGAAAGAAGCCCGTGAAAAATTCCGTTATTGAAAAAAATACCTGCCCAAAAGCGATTTCGATTTGCTAAGGATCATCTGAATTGACCCTAGAGAAATAAAGAAACCTCTAGTGGTCGGATGTGTCCAAAATTATTTTTATTAGTGGTCGAGGATCTCGACAACATGTAAGGTATCCGTTAAAGTCCGAATATCAGCCCAGATTCACCTGCAGGACTATCAAACATTGTAGTATGAGAATAATAACCTGGGCGCATTTTCACATTATTGGGTCCAACCCATATAATGGATCATAACCATAATGGAAAGGCACGAACAAGTTAAAATTCTGCAGGACACTATGCTACCGTATTTTTCAGATGATATGCCGATAATTTGGAGGTTCCAACAGGACATAGACCCAAAGCATATCAGCAAATCTTCGAAAGAATGGTTCGCATAGAAAAAAGTTAATGTAGTGGAGTGGTCACCACGGTCCCCCGACCTGAATCCCATTGAAAATTTGTGGTCCGATATGAAGAAAGATATTGCCAAGCATCAACCAACAAATAATATTCATCTTTGGTGGAAGATCGCTAGGAGCGCCTGGAGCTCAATACAAACAGAACGATGTAAAAGCCATGATCCGTCGTTGTAAGGCGGTAATTCAAGATAAAGGCTTCACAACAAATTACTAAATTTGTTTATTATTAAGTGCATTTCACATATCTAACCTTTTGAATAAAAAAAAGGGGGTTTTGGATCGTTTTCATCATTAATATTTTTGAATATGTTCATCACTACTATTATTTTGACCGCCCATTTTTCAGGCTATTGCAAGAAAAAAATTCCTAAGTCGAAAAATAATAACTGTTCACTATCTTTGATTTCTCAGATGGATTTACAATATAATAACGTATCTTAAAAAAATTAAATAAAAAATTTGGATAAATGAAAAGTCATTAAATTTTAAGTTTTTGTAAATTCATTGCACGCACTACTATTTTTTTGACCGCAACTGTATATAAGAAAGAAAACAGCAGTGCATAATGTTGAATTTATTTTTAAACAACTGATGTAAACCGTTCTATAAATCATACGTATCAAAAAGGCTTATCAATTGAAGGTGCGCTGCGATAGATTCGCCAGAAATTGCCCATTATTCATGACTGACAATCGACAGCAAATTCAAAGAACCCTTGAGCTGGAATTTCCTATGTGCGTACGTCAATGACATTGGTTATGATCCCCAGAATCTGGGATTATTTTGGAGCTTCCGACTTCCGATTCTTATCAATAGTCGATGACGTTAGTCGTTTCTTTCAACTAACAGTTTATTTCTGGAACTTGCCACAGACGAGTTGCACTAATCAGAATGTGGGTGCACTGCTCCAAGTTCAACAGGTTGGATTTTTAAATAAAAAACCCGCATACAGTTGTTACCGCATTAACCTAACACTTAAGATTGCAGGGCAAATGTCTAATTTCGTTTTAAATATGTTTTGCTTGCCCTTAAATGCGTATGAGATGCGGGTGAAAGTGCGATAAATAAAAATGCATTAAAATGTAAATATAAATACAAATACAAATTATTTATTAGCGCGTTTGTGGTTTAGTGTATAAGATCAATATGCGCACACTCATCATTTGCAATATAGATTTTTATTATTATTATTATTACTATAACCCAAATTCTTTTCTATTTTATCTTTGCAGGTAAGTAAATCCAAGGGTTACTGCAAATCAATTACGACAAATGTTCAGTGTCACATGGCCCAGTTCCAGTTACAGTTCCCATTCCAATGGCACTGCGACTTCAACAAGGACAGTGCGGCTTTTTTATACCCTGCAATTGAAATTCTTAGGGTATATTGCATTAAAAAGTCAACATATTTATCACTTATTTTTATTCAGCTATTGTTTTGTGCTGCATGCAACAGTTAATATTCTTTTACAGGGTATTTCATATTAAATTACAGTTGCATGGCCCATCAACAACATTTGTGTGTGTGTAGTTAGCTGACATTTTGTTGATAAGGGCATAGCTAAAGTAAAGTAAACAAACACCTGTCTCTGCCTGCCACACACCTGTGTGCACTGGGGTAGATACCACAAAACTATATCATATCGAATCAAATCGTATCGACCCATTTTCCAATCCCAGCTGAAGATAAGACTCCCCCAGCTTTTTTAACTATTTTATATTTTTATTGGGGACACAAAGCCAAAGCATTGTAATTATGTATGTACATGTGTCTGCAATATATGTAGATATGTTTGTAGGCGTGCACACATTGGCTGTGGTCTTTTGGGTGCTTTACCCAAGTCTTTAAATTTAGTTGCTTATGTCATAAGCATATTGTCTAGCGATAAGATAAGAGTCGCTGTAGAAGCTGCTCGTCGCAACGTAGCCAAGAAAATTGTTGAACGGCTGGGCGTGGGCACGTGAGTTGCCGCTGCCGTCGTCGCTGTCGTTGCCGCGCTGCCAAATGCAATCCAAAAGGCAGCAGAGCTAAATCCACAAAGACACACACTCACACATAAATACGCACACTCCGTGTCTGTGTTTCTTGCTCTCAGCAAAGCTTCGCTCAGGAAATGCCAATCGCCAAACTAACTTTCGACTCACTCATTTGCACGCTCTCTTTAGCTTTTGCATTTGCTCTCGCTCTCTCACTGAGTGTCGCTCTCTCGCTCTCGCTCTTGTTGGCGCTGTGGAATGCGATAAGCACTCAAAAGTCAACGGCGCTGGCAGCTGGCGTATAAAAGTCGTCGGCGCAACGATGACGCATTTAGTTGAAACCCGTTGGCCGTCCGAATCGTTTCGGCAAGTGCAAAAAATTGTACGCGAATATATAAAAAAATAAATAAATACTGTAAAAACTGTTGAGCATTTGATTTTGCAAATAACTTTCGGTATTTGCGGCGTGCGAAACAAAAAACACAAATTGCAAGCGAGTGAGCGAGAACGCGCTAAAAATTCTCGGAAAAACTGACAACAAATTCAACAACAAATTCGCACCATATAAAAGCGATTAACAGACAGAAAATACAAATACAAAGACAAAGCACATAGATACATTTAAGTGCGCGCTAAATACAATAACAAACTAAAGCAACAGAAGGCGAATTTCGCCAGAATTTGCATTCGTCATCGTCGACGTCGACGCCGCAGCCGCTGCCTGTTGCGCGTCTTAACAACAAATTGGCAGTTGCTACTTATCATATATTTTAAATATACATTCATCTATAACAAGTCATAAACATGACGCTGGACAACTACAACATCTTTGGCGACGAATATCATCTGTTCAACATGCCGCTATCGCCATTGCCAAAAGTGGTAAGCTCTAAAAAGAAAAAACCCCCCTTTTAGATACAGATTAAGATACAGTTGTCCGCTTATCAGAACGAGAGACCGAGTCTAAAAATTCCAGAAGTATCGCGCAGTTGTCGGCAGTTATGCAGTTTGCAGTTTAGCAAAACATTTATGAAAATACTTTGTGACATCTGTATTTCTATCGCATTTTGTTCCAATATTGCATTGTGCTGCTTATCGTCGCAAATAATTCTTGGAAATTTTACTTGTAACCCCCACCCCTTTGGCTCTTCGCCCTGTTTCTTGCTGTACAAAGCCCCTATCGCCCCCATTGTGCGTTATATCGTGTTATATGTGATTTGTTGTTTTGCAATTGAATTTGTTTGTTCAATGATTAAAGTGACGGTGTCGCTTATCAGCGTTCCGATTTATGTTTTTTTATTTTATTTTACTATTATTATTACAAATTTGTGTTTGTTTGTGCTCAGTTGTTTTTGCCTTAATTTATGTGTACTTATTTTTCAAGCTATTTGCGATAATAATAATTATTGACTGTGGCAAGTGCACAAATATGTACACACATTGTTTAGATTCGGGCGTATTTCCATCATATCGAGCAACTTTTGTGCGCCGATAAACGAACAAATATTTCAAATATTTGCGTAGTTATGTCGACCTTCCATACAGACTGATATGAGGGCGAAAAAATTCCCCAATAATTATGTTTAACAATTAATAGATTATGTTATCAGTTATTTGTACAATGTGATAACTAATTTCGTTGTATTAGAAATAGAGTTTAAGATATTTGATTTAGATCAGCGGTGGGCACGAAATCTGAATTCGGGAGTACGACAACAACATCAACAATAGCAACCCTATTAGAGTCTACCGCTGCTCCCGGAGCCACTGCGTGCCCACCGCTGATTTAAATATTTGTTAAAGACAAGTTCGCAACGAATTTTGTCATGTTTTAAAGTTTATTTAAGTTAAAGAATGTAGTTAATAATCTAGTTGGCAACAGAGACACCCCCAAAAATCGAATTCACGTTGCCAACTCATGAGTAGCAACAACCCGTTGTTCGTTAATATTTCTTGTTGTTGTTTTTAGTGGTTTGTTTTTTGTGTTTTTTTTTGTGTTTTTTTTTTTGCATATTGCGTCCATTGCATTTCACAGTCCAGTGATCGCGGTGTCTGGAACCGGCGCCGTTTGACGATAATCGCACTCGCACTCATTTTCGTGGTAATTTATCAAGTTTTATGAGCAACATTTTCTGTGTGTATGTGTGTGTGTGTATCTGGCACCTTCCGTTTTCTGGATATATAGTATGTTTTGGGTAGGATTCAATGTGCAACGACTTGGCAATTGTGGCTTAAATACACGTAGAAAGTGAATTGAAAATTGTACAACATTTCATACATGACCCTTTCAACCAAACGGCACTTGCGTGACACTTGAAACTGTCCGCATACTTAGTTTCATAAGTGTATGCTTACATTAATACATATATACATATGTGCATGTCTATATATGCTTATTACCACAATGAGGGCGGTTCAAAGTAACATATAAAATGTCAAACACTTGCGACTTTTGACATCAGCAACATAAGCGCTCAAATTGTTTAATTAAAGTACAAATGCACTTGAAGAAATTAATTATGCACAAGTTCAAGTAGCCAACAAAAATCAATAAATAACTTTGTTTAAATGCGCTCATTTAATTTAATTAAATTTTAAAATTACATTAAATTAACTAACATTTTCTCTGAGTGTAGACTCCGAATGGGGTGCGAAGGAGTTACAAGGGCATTTCGTTGAAGACTCTTCCATTAAAATACAAAATAAATGCGCCCCCACACAAAGACAATTTCAACTTTCTTTCGACAAGACTTGAACAAAAAAACGAAAAAAAAATGAAACACTTTTAATTAACTGAATATGGACAAAGTACACAAAGTGTGTGTGTGTGTGTGTGAGTGTGTGGGGACTTGTATTCGATTGTTTTTCTTACGAAATTTTAAGATTTATTTTACTTTTATGGTTTTTGGGCTATATTGCGAGTAGTTGCGTTTGTGGTGGGCGGCAACGTGGGCCAGAAATTAAGAAAGCACTTGACGTGAACGTGACAAGTTTAAGCCAAAAGAGTCGATCAATAAACATAAGTAAATGTGTTACAAAGAGATTTAACTTTCAACTTTTTTATTTGAAAACTTTTTATAATTAAATTTAATAAATTTGATTTAATTTAGCTTAAAGCTTGTGGCTAAAAATAAAAATAAATTAATTCTCAGTCTGATCACGAGCAGACGAGCTTGAAGCTCCGTTATAAATATTGGCATTGCATTATGGCCAGCAAGCTCAGTTTGTATATATGTATTAATAGACTTATTGTAGTATTTGTTTTTTTTGCTTATAAATCAAATGCAGCCCAGTTAATTGCAGCGTGAAGCTCTGAATACAAGTTAAGAGTATTCAGTTGCCAATTGCAATTCAGTTTTGTGCTAATGCCGACAGTCTGGAAAGTAAGTTAGACAGACTGCAGTATTTCAGCTTCAATTACTGCCGATTGTCAATACAATTTCGGCCAAGATAATTTGACCAGGCATTGCAAACTTTGCTCTGTCATTTAACCCAAAAATGAATGGAAGAGGACATCAACGTGTGTCCTCGCTGTCGAGCATAATTTCATGGCTGGCGTAATTGGATGAGCCACAATGCCATCAAGTGGCCAACAACAAATGCACAATTTCCCCTTGATTTTCCCCCTTTTTCTTTTGTATTGGCGGCGTCGCATTGTCCTTATTCTTGGAATTAGCCAAGCCCGAGTCGCCACCTCCCAACAAAATGGAGGAGCATGAAAAGTGAAAACAACTTTTACTACTTGTCTGTGTCCTTTTCTCTGCTGCTTTTTCCCCCCGCTTCGCTTGGCTGCCTTGTGCAATGTCGCTTGCATTTTTCGTATTGTCCTTTCGTCCTCGACGGCGCCTCGCAGACGCGTCGTTTGTTTGCCATTTCCTCGAACTGAAAACTTTGCCATAAATTTGTAAAACTCCCCCAAAATCGTTGTTATTGTTTTTATTGCTGCTGCTTAAACTGATGTTGCTGTTGTTGCATTTGCTGTTGCTTTAGCTGATTGTTTTTGTTGTCATGTCGCGACAAAATGCATTTAAATAAATTATTCGTAGACCAATGTCGCGTCATTTTATTAGCCGCTTTTCTGTATTGCGGGTATTTCCCCATTTTATGTAGATTTGCTTGATTTCATGTGTGTGTGTGTGTGTTATTGTTTACTGTACAAATTTAATTACAAGCTAATGACACTTGAACTAAAGTGCAAACCCAAATAGCTGCAAAGTGAGTTCAAAGTGAAACTAAGTGCTTGTACTTCTGACCATTACAAACGTTATCAAAATGCTCTTATCAGTTGCATTATCAATTTATGATATTCTGATGAATTGCAATAGGTGATAAAGTATATTTGCTTATACAACAAAGTATAAAGTTGAAACTAAATATATTTATTCTTCAGTGGAATCGATACAACTTCCCCCTAAACTTACTCTCGAATTTTTAATATTCCCAGGTAGAGTAATAATAAATATTATTTATAACATATCTAACAATTGCGTGCTATCATTGTGCATGGTTATTTGGGACATTATGGGACGGGCCACGTCACTTTAGTTGACTCTTTTTCGTATTTTGTTATCTCAACCCATTGCGAAACTCACACCTTTGCCAAATATTTAGGTGTGTTTACTAAAAGTGACATTAGTGTTCGTGTTCGTGTGTGTTATAATACAATACGAGTATATTCATTAGCCAAGTTCAATGCACTGCTTAAAAGGCACAAACAAAACGACACACACACGAAATATACATATTTTTGTTGAACATCACATGTAAATTTGTCAAATGAGTTGTTGTTCTTATGTTCACCCTAATGGCCACAGACCGAACAAAGTCTGATTAATTTGACACTGAACTTAAAAGCCTGGCACGAAAGGAATCGCAACCCAAAACCGAAATCGCAACCCGAAACCGAAACCACCCGAAAAAAAAACTGGTTTAAATTGACTTAAAATTTATATGCCGCGATATTGACATTTTTTTGGGTGTTTGCTGCACTTTTTGGCAAATTTTTGAATTATGACTGCAAAATGTTTAATTCAATTGCCGGCAGGGAGAGAGAGAGTGAGAGAGAGAAGGAGAGAGAAGACAGCCGGCAAATCGCGTGGGCGTTCCAAAAATGGACAAACCAAGTGATTTTAATGGCTGCCGCCGTTTTGCACATGTAGCGTGTGTGTGTGTGTAAAATATATACATAAAATATATATAAATTTATATATATATGGCTGGATACATGGACATATGGTATTTGGTCAAGCGGCGTTTGCGTGCCCAAAAAAAGGCCGGCAAAACTTCGATGCTTCGTCGGGCGTTGACTTTGCTTCCAACTCTGTCTGGGCAAATGGGCGCGGAAGCGGGACAGCGAGACAGAGCGGGACAGCGGGTCTGAGTTTTATCAAAAGCCCGAGCACTCAGCAACCCACTCCATACAATTTCACTCTGGCATTGCGGTCACGTTCTCCTTCCCAGCGAATTCAGAAAAAAACCCCGAAGAAGCAAACAAAAATAAGTCAAATGGGACAGCGTTAAAAATTATTTTCTGCTTCTCCTTTTCATTAATTGTTTTTATTCGCAGAATTTGCTTATGCAAAATAAAGGAAAATAATGAAAACAAAAAGAATATGACAAGAAAAATATTATTTTAAATAATGTGCATGTGTGTGTGCGTGTGTGTATGCGTGTGCTTATCGCAAAGGGAAGTGCAAACTGTACACACCAAGTAAAATACATACTCACATTTGCACTTGGCAACTCTGCTCGCTTGGCTGGCCTACTAAAAAAAGCGACAGCGCACTTGAACTTGTCAACTCTAGTGCTGACATTGCAACAACTTTGACTGCAGTCACGACAACAACAACAGCAACAGCAATAAAATGAATGCCTATATAGATAAACTTGAGCGTGCTTTTTATTGAGTGTGTGTGTGTGTGTGTGGCAACTCTTTGCAAATTAGAAATCAAAATTGCATTTTATTTGCAAATAATGCGCATTTCTAATAAGCCGACAATCGGCGAAACAAACAACGATCAACTAGCTTTGTGTTAACCTTCAGTCAGCCGTCAATTGGCAGTATCTAAATGTATCTAAAGGTTAATTTATGCAATTGCACAGAGAAATAAATAAATACTAGACATTAAACGACGTTACATACTTAAAATAAACGTTGAATTAAAAACAATGCATTTTATAGAGCGCCAAATGGCAGTGCTACCTCATTAGATACCCTATAAATGCGCCATAGCTTCAAATTCATGTTATAAACCTTCACACAGAATGCATTTTATAGCTAACATACATTTTACAGCCACTTAACAGACTGAACGTTGAACTCGCTGTTAAGTTAACAGCTATTGTTGGCGTGCTCGCAACTTTTGATATAAACAATGAAATTGTCATCGCTTTTATCGTTGGTGCTTGCCTTTGTGGCTGCCAAGTTGTTTGTATTTTCATTTGTATTTGCTTCATTACGTCATTGTCTGGCTAAAATTGGCTTAAAAATAACCCAACACGTCAGCCACACACACACACAGAGTAACAAAAAATATAAAAAAATAACAGCAACTACAAAAACGTTTCGTCGTTGTTAGCGTTTCTTTTGCTTTTTAACTTGTCGCCCCGCTGTCCGCCGCCCTCCTCTGCATCTTATTATGACTGCCCAAGTATTTGACAAATAAATACAAAAACAGTGCGAATTCGATAAAGAGAACTAATTAATGTCAAGGGCATCACAACTTTCGCTTGCAGCTAAATAAATAATTATATATATTCAAAGCATCTTTCAATAGATTTTCTTTAATTAGAATATTAGTTTATGTTCTAATAATCAACTAATCAACTGTTTGTTAATAACTTTTGCCTAGATTGTTTCTAATTTCGTCTATAAAATTGAGTCCAGTTTAACTTTGGCTTATCAAGTGCAACCACTCGTAAGTAATCAAATTTTCTATGGAACTATGATACGTAAATTGACTTTGTCTCTTCTCATTAGTCAACAATTTGATTGCAATTGTGTTGACATGATCGACAAGCAGATGCCCTGCAAAATTTACACTTCGTTTCCGTAGAAATTTTGAAAAGTTTCACCAAAGCTAAATTTATAGTTTCAAATATTTGGCAAACTGATGCTTCCGTTGTAGATACCCCTTTTCACAGGGTATGCACAGCACGTCAGCTTGACGACGTCAGTTTTTCATGTATCGCTCTGTACTCGTTTGCCACTCGGCGTGGCTCAATTGACCCCCAAACTGAACTTTGCGGAGCTGTCTGATAAGGCTCGTGGCTCTGTCCACTGAGCTCGTTTCAATTTAGACAATTACACACAAGTGTTCAAGCGAGCACACTACATATTATACTACAATATTATTATTATATATTTTTAATTCAACTAAATTGGCTGATTCATCCGAGTTCTGCGAAACGTATTTATTTATTGTTTATTTTGTTCGTTTAAGTATTTCATATATCTTAATTTCAAAATACAACAAGGCAAACTGGGAAAGTGGGTTAAAACGAAAGTCGAAGGTGTTTAAACAGTCGAGTCAACAATAAAGCCGGTTAACATCAAAGGCATATTTGTTAGCAAATGTACAAAGAATAAATTTGATTGTTTGTCTTGTTAAATAAAAAAATATAATGTGTAAATACAACTTAAGGAAACGCTGTGCGATAAGTCAAAGGATCAACGTCCGTCACATGTCATAATAAAGATAAAAAAAATTTCACTGCGCCTCAAAAAAAACAATCGAGATATATAAAAAGCAAATAACAACAGGCCAACAAATTGTTGAAAAGCACTTGAAAAATTAACGCATTTGCTAATTTCGAGCAGGCCAAAAATAAACATGCAAAGAAAGACGAATGTCGACTGGCAGCTGGTCGTACGCCTAGTTAGCCTGGCTGAAACCATGAAATAACAATAATTGTTATTGTTAATGTTTATTGCCAACATAATGTTGATTGTTGCTGTTGACAAGACACCTGCCTTGAGCTCCTCAATGTCTGCATTTGTATTACGAGTACTCACATGTGTTACGCATGTGCTTGTTGCCTTTCTTTCAGGGAATGTGACAGCTCTTCTCATGCTATAAATACAAAGATACATGCAGGCACAGATACAGATACAGTTATAAATACATACATATGCAGCCATATAATCAGCCATAACTCTTGCTAAACGTTCTGGCCTGACAGCCCGAAATAGGCGTATTGAGTTATTGGCTGATAATTTATGACAGAACATGGCCACAACAAACGTTTAAGTGCTCCTGGCGAGTGTACACGACTTTTAGATACCCCAACAACTTAAGAAAGTTCTATTCTTCGTTAGCTCACTCTCTTGATTGTATGGTTTTTACAGGGTATTTGTTGTGAAATTAGCTAGAAATTCGCATGTTTATGGCAAACTTATGGCAGCAACTGTTGCTGTTGCGGTTGCTGCTGTTGGCGTGGGTTGTTGCTGCTGCTGCTAACTCTTCTTGATGTTGTTGCCGTTGGCTGCTGCTGCTCGTGTGGGCCGCCGGCTCAATTAAGAGCACGGGCATGGGCACGGGCATATTTTAATTTTATTCGATTTGCTTAGCTGCTAAACGTTATTGTTGCGATTGTCGTCGTGTTCGTCTAATTTGCTCAGCAACATACACTCGGGAGAATCGAAACTCACACACACACACACCCTCTCTCTCACGAATATTGTTCTCTGGGTATTATTTTAATATACTTGTATATATCTAAAGTGAGCAGGCATCTGAAAAGTCGTTGCCAATTTCAATTTCTTTCGCTCAGTCGCAAACGAACAACGAACCATCGAAGTTTAGAATTCGAAATACGCAAAGAAAAACTTCCGAGCGATCGCGCGCGCTGCCCGAAAAATATATCGAAAACGAAAATAAATTGAAATTGAAAATAAAATAAGAGGAGGAAAGCAAATCACAAAACGAAATTGCAAAAAAAAAAAAAAAGTGTATTTCTTTCTTAGCGCGTGCATTGCCAAACGAATTTGAAACAACGAAAGCATCAAATAAAGAAAATAATAAAAAATAAAGCAATAAATGAAACAACAGCAGCAGCAAAAACAACAACGACGCACACAATTTTATTGTATTTATATATATTTTATATTTTAGTTGCATGCCGCGTGGATTTAAAGGCAGCAGCGCAGCATTAACAGATATAAATACTACATAAACACATACATATAAGTACTATATTTATATGTGCACGAATTAAAGGCGAATTGTTGGCCAAAGCAAAAGCCAAATAAGAAAAGAAAATATTTAGAGGCGTTGCCGCAGCAAAACAGCACACTAAAAACTAAATCGTTAAAATTAATTAAACATAAATTTAAGCACAAGTGTAATTATTGCTGGGCCAAAAAACTAGCGCAAGGCAGCCTACGAAATTCATGCTCTGATGTACATACAAACATAATTATATAATCTCAGAAATTTTTCGCAATTAAAATAGTTTTTAGCATACCATAAATTCATTGCACTAAGACCTTAGCAGTGTTTTAATTCATACTTTTTATTATTACTATTGCTGTTAATGTTTTTTTTATTATTGTTGTTGTTATTTTGTACAATTGCAAGTCGTTGGCAGCTGTAGAAATAAACACGTGTTATTATAAAATTGCGTCTATTCGATTATCGAATTTATTATGTTTGCATTGACAAAGTTGCACTCACATTTCGAACCCTTGCGAAATTGGCAAACGCTGCTCGTGAAGCGCTTGAAGCCGCCGGAAGGTAGATAAACAGAAGGAAAAAGAAAAAGCAACGCATAAAAATAACGAATAGAAAGCCCAAAACGAACGAACAAACCAACGAAAGGCAAAAACGCTAAAAGCAAACGAACGAACTATTTGGCGCCCCAACAAAGGAACAACAACTAAGACAAGCAACAACAAGATTCTCATCATCATCAACAACAACAACAACAACTACAAGCATAGTATATCGTCGTGAAGTAAAAACTGTGCGAAATTTGCATCTTTTCCAAGAAAAGTTTGCTGTAAACAAATATTTATTTCGAATTTCTTTTCGCCGACTTCCTGTTGTTAATTAAACTTAAACTATTTAATTAATAGAAATATATTTATCATTGTTGTCCAAATATTTTGTTGTGTTTAGAATAGTAAGATATTGTAATTTTAAGAGCCAAATCGAATTTATAACTAGTCAAAGTGCGTATTGTACGTATACGTAACAACTCAGTGCGAATACTTGATATTTTCTAAGTTCAGTCTAAGTTTATAAGAATCGCGCGTTATGATGAAAAATCTAAATGGTAGAGCGCATAATGCGTGCTACCATCCCTATTATCAGCAACAGCTGCAACAGCAGCGACATCAGCAACAGTTGCAGGAGCAACAACTGCAGCAGCAGCAGCAGCAACACCATCAGCAACAATTGCAACAGTTGCCTTATGCGGCACAGTGCAACCAGCTGCAGCAGCAGCAACAGCAACAACATCAGCAGTACAACAATCAACAATACTACAATCAGCAGCTGCAGCAACAGCAGGAGCAATTGTTACGTCAGCAGCAGCAGCAACAACAACAGCTGCCCACGCTGCCTGCCTACCAGCAACAACAACAGCATTCAAAGCAATCATATGGCAATAACAACAATATTACCGCCAACATGGCAATATCTGCACGCAGCAACTTGCACGCAACTGTTGCTACTGGGACTGCTAACAGCAATGCCAACGGCAACAGCAACAATAACAACAACAACAACGCCAACACAGCGACCGCCGCAATGGCCGCCATGTGCCAAATGCAAAACTACTTAAGCCAGCAGCAGCAACAACAACAACAACAGCAGCAACAACAATACAACAATAATTGTGCTCATATTAATTATAATCAACAACAGCAGCGAGAAGTGCCAACAACAGCAGCAACAACAAATGGTGACAAATTAGCGTTGGATGCCAGCGAAATTGCAAATTTTTTGGCCAGTGAGCTATTTATGCAGCAGGTACAAATGGGGATAAATTGATTGGCTAGGGTATTAAATAGGTCGAAAATTTCTTATTCTGCTATTTAAAAACGATCGAATGTTAGGTATCTGCTGTTAACTGGTTATCGTTTAACATTTGACAAATGTTAACAGAGCCATTCGAGCATCCTTAACAGTTTTAAATAATCGGAAATCGATTTAAGTAACTATCCTTTACAATTAGTTAAGTTGGCTGCGCCTGTATTTAATTTAAGTTTATATCTTCAATTATCATTTGTTAATGTGATTTTTCCCCATTTGCCTTTGCAGCTCGTTTCATTTGATGGCATGCAGAGTGTACCGACGCTGACAACGCCAACGCTGACGCCAACGACGCTGCGCACGATTGAGGAGACCATCTACGAGCTAACATCGGAGCCACAGAATGTGCCGTTTCAGGCCGGTTTCAAGCCGCCGCCGTTGACACCTGTCAACAGCAACACGGGCACGCCCACCACGACAGTCGCCACATTGGCCGTGGTGAATGCGAATCCGATTAACAGCCAGCCGCCATACGATCTGATCAGCTCGAATTGCAGTGTGCCCGGCAGCGATTCAGAGGACTCCAATGGCTCCTGGAACGATGGCCAGCTGAACGATGACCAAAGCACAACCGACACTTGTAAGTATATGCTTAAATCACATTTGAATCAAGTCTCTAACTGTGGTATTTTCTGAATTTGCAGCAAGTGCCGCCACAGACAGCACCTCGTATCAGAACGGTGGCAACCTATTGGGCAATGGCTTGAATGGTGTTGCCCACAACTTCACGGGCGCACTCGCGGCTGCTAACAATGCCGGACGCAGCTCCGGCCAGGCGGGCAACAGCAACTCAAATACCTCAAATAGTGCGACACCGGCGCGTCGCGGCGGTGGCCGTCGTCCCAACAAGGCGGCCAACATGTCGCCCGAGGAGGAGGAGAAGCGGCGCATTCGCCGGGAGCGCAACAAGTTGGCGGCGGCACGCTGTCGCAAGCGACGCGTGGATCAGACCAACGAGCTGACCGAGGAGGTGGAGGCACTGCAGAAGAAGGGCGAGACCCTGAAGAAGGAGATCGAGATGTTGAATGCCACCAAAAATCAGCTGGAGTATGTGCTCCAGTCACACCGTCCCACATGCCAGAAGATACGCGATGATCTGCTCAGCGTGGCCACCTGCAATGGGCTCATTGCACCCGCGGGCCTCCTTAGCGCTGGTAGCTGCAGCGGCAGCGGGAACGGCAGCAGCCATCACAACAACAGCAATAGCAATGACAGCAGCAGCGGCACCATCACCGGCTTCGATGCCACGCTCAATTCCACCGGGCGCAGTAATTCACCGCTCGATCTCAAGCCGGTGCTCACCGACGAGCAGCTGCTGCAGCACATCAAGCACGAGCCGCAGGATGGGGCACTGGACTCGGGCTCATCACTGGACCAGGATGGACCAACGCCGCCCAAGCAACGATGTGCGCTGCCCAACATTGCCACGCTGAATGCCTCGCTGACGACGCCCACTGGCCCCGTCTCGTGCTCCCTGAACACGCCCATTACGAGCGCGCCGCCCATGAGCTTTAACGCCTTTGCCGGCAACATTTGCAACATGAGCAGCCCCACGCTGAATGCCATCAACAAGCTGCCCAAGACGCGGCCCAACACCTTGAATGTCCAGCGGCCATTTGGCGCCCATTTACAGGCGGGCCTGGATGGCAAGGCGCCCACGCAGATACAGGGTGTGCCCATCCAGACGCCATCGACGGGCACCTTTAACTTTGACTCGCTGATGGATGGCGGCACCGGACTGACGCCCGTGTCGGGTCCGTTGGTGCCCACCTGCTCCTCGCAGAACAAGCATCCGCTGGAGCTGCCCACGCCCACAAGTGAGCCGTCCAAGTTGGTCAGCTTATAACCAGTGTAGGGGGCGTGGCGGGTGACGAAGGCGCAGGCGCGCAGCGCAAACAAAGTCAACATTACATTTAGTTTTATATACATACATACATACATAATATACAATACAACATGCAACATGCAACAATTATGGTTACGAAGCGAACGCTAATTAATTAATTGCTAAGATTTATATACACGATGTTTTGCTCTTTTTGTAACGATTATTATTTTGTAATTGTAAACAATGAACCTGGCTGCAACGAGCATTGTATTCCCCCCTCAACACTCCCCGCCCCGCAAGTCTAGTCGTGCGACGGTCTAATCTTGTGCGGTGTGGTCCGATGTGATGTTGTGATGTTGCATGTGCCTGTTGCAGCCAACTTTTTTATTTAATATTTTATTGTTTTCCGTTAAATGTAAAGCTTTTGTATTATTATCTTTATTACGTTTAATTTATGATTTTCTATCAATTATTCTACTAGATTATATATCATCAATCTGAACGATATATTTACTTGTATTTTTGTGCAATTTTTAAACCATTTCATTTGCGTGCGTTATATTTTCTAAAAATATACATAGAATTATATTTATGCCTAAACATTTTCGCAACTTGAACGCGAGCGAGCAAGTAAGAAATGTAAATGAATATGAATAGAAATGAATATAGAAATGGAAATGTGAATGTGAATGGAAAGGACGTTGATTAAGAAGGATGCGTTGTGATATTTATTATTAAAAAAAATACAAAGGTTAAATAAACAAACAAATATTAACAGAGCGTGTAATGAAAGGAACTAAGCCGGTTTTAAAATTGTACATTTAAACAAAAAAAAGATTGCGTTAAATATTAAAACAAAAAAACAAACATAATATATTATTAAATCAAATACAAAACTAAATACGATGCCTTGATAATGAGAAATAGGGACAACAAATGAGAGAGAGAATGTTAAATACTATACTTATACTACTTACTATTTAAGCCGCAGTAGAAAAACCCAAATATATTTTTACTAAACGCAAAATGCGCTATTTTCAAATACAATTTTTAAGAAATGACAAAACGCAAAGCAATTATTTAATATGTAATTACGTGTATTATGCAATAATAAAAATACAAATTATAAACAAAAGCAAATCAGGCAACAATATTTGGTAGCCTTACAAAATGTCCAACTAATTCCCCTTTCCCTACCTTTTATTGCTTGTGCAAAATAGCAAAATTATGAAAAAAAAGTAATACATAAAAATATTGAAACAATATCAAAAGTCAAAAATCAACAAAATTGTAAACAGAACTTAAATAACTGCACTTTCAAGGGCAACAAAACGCCAAAATTGATAAAGCTAAATAAATATAATACAGAACAACCTAAAACCAAACTTTGTTGTCATTCCTGAATAGTCGAAAAAGAATCTTAAAGATCTACAAGATCTACGTATTATTACACTAGGTTCATCTCCGGTGGGATTATGGGTTTATTTAGCAGCAAGAAATCTGGGACCGAAGGTGTGTGAAGCAATTTAAATTAGTATAAAATTACTTATTCGCTTTCTCATCCGGCGATAAGAAAACCAGGTAAATTAGGCTGAACCTTAGCAGAGAAATGAACACCAAATAACTCACCTTATTTTATAAGTTGAGCATTTTTGTGAGTTTCAAGTTTCATTCGATAGTGAAATTAAGTAACAAAAAAGATGTGTCTAACATAAAATGAGTTACACAAACCAGATGAACGATTGTGTCATGCATTTTTTTGTTGGCACCAGTCTAATCTTCAGGTAAGACTCAAAAGGTGCGAGCTACAAAAAGATCTACGTATGTATGTAGGTTTGTATGAATATGTGCTACCACACACACACAAACACAGAACAAAGTAGGGAATATGGGCAATATATGCACATAGATACAGATAATTTATATGTGTGTACAGGTAGATATTCAGGCACATATGTTTTATGTGCATACATATACATACAGTATATCAAGAAACTGTTTTGCCACAAAAAAAGGAAAATATTCGAACATGTTTTTTTATTTAAAAAAAAATTAAATTACTGAATTTTTGCTTATATTCGATTTAATTGCATGGGAATCTATAATAAAATAAAAAAAAATTAATAAAAAATAACTTTGAAATGGTATATTTTTTTGTAAATTAAAGAAAAATATTCGAAAATATTTCTTATTTAAAAAAAATATTAAAATACTAAGTTTGGTTAGTATTCGATTTAATTGCGTAGAAGTCTATAATTAATTAAAATTAAATAAATTAAAAATAACTTAGAAATGTTATATTTTTTTGGAGCTTAAAAGAAAATATTCGAAAATATTTTTTTAAAAAAATTTTAAAATTCTAAGTTTTGTTTATATTTGATTTAATTGCATAGGTCTCTAAAATAAATTAAAAAAATAAATAAAAAAAACTAAGATATAATACCTACGTATATTTGTTTGGAATTTAAATTATGCGAATTTTTAATTTGTCAGAAGAGTTTTTTGACATACTGTATGTACATATGTAAATGTGTTTATAATATGTACATGATGATTTCAATTTCGGGCTGGTTTTGCATTTTTTTTGTTTATTTGGGGGCCTCGCTTCAGTTAATCAAGAACCTCCGATATGGGCAGTATGGGCTGTAGACAATTGCTGCGTGCTCTGAAGCGCACGCTGGGATTGGGACGACGACAACTGGACGTGGATGAGCGTCAAGTAGTGCTGGTAACCGGCTGTGATTCGGGATTGGGGTGAGAATACAAGAATACCTAATATATATATTTATAAAAATAATGATTATCTCCCGACAGACACTCGCTGGCCGTTTATTGCTACCGTGCGCTCAACATGACGGTCATCGGCTGCTGTCACAATCTGCAGTCCCAGGGCGCACGTCTGCTCCAGCAGATGAGCGCTGAAGAGGATCATGTTGCGGATCAGAGACGATGGCATCAAATGCTCACCTGGCAACTGGACTTACTGCAGCCCGCCTCCATAGAACAGGTTCAAGTGCAACTGGAGCAGTTGCTGAGCAACAGTGATTACCAGCTGATGGCGCTGGTCAACAATGCGGGTGTCATGTGCTTCGGTGAATTCGAGTGGCAGTTGCCGTCGCAGATTGAGATGCAAATCAATTGCAATCTGCTGGGCACAATGCGACTAACACGCCAACTCTTGCCATTGCTCCGACAGCATCGCGGACGCATCATCAACGTGACCAGCCACTGTGGACTCCAAGCGCTGCCCGCATTGGCGCCTTATGCCGCCTCCAAGGCGGCTCTGAGGATCTGGAACGATGCACTGCGCATTGAGCTGCAGCAATATGGCATGGAGGTGGTTAACTTTATACCCGGCTCCTTTGTCATGGACTCCAATATTGCGGCACGCCAGCAACAGCATGCCCAGCAAATGCTCGAGGCCTTCAGCGACGAGCAATTGGCCCATTATGGCAACTACTTCAGGCAGTTCAATGAGTATCTGACCATTTTGTCGGGTTTCAAGCCACCAAACAAGCTGAGGGACGACGGATTGCACGCCAAGTTCAAGGATGCGCTCACAAACACGCAGCCCGCAGCACTTTACATCCATGAACCGTGGCGCTATAAGATCTATCGCTGGCTGTTTGGAATCTGTCCGGCACCTCTGACGGATTGGTTGGCTGTTAGATTCTGCGCCATGCCCAGCTATGAATCAACCAAGGGCAAAGCATTGCGGGATTAATATTGTTAGAGTCTATAGTCAATAGTTTTATTTGAATTGCATTGATATATTTGGCTGTGGCTGGGCACAAATTAAATACACTGAGCACTGGGCACACAGTTTATGGAATTGGCACAAACTTGCATACATACATACGTCAATCATCAAACAGTAGATTAATTAGGAATACATTTACAGTTACAGTTGCAGGGCAGGTTGGGCAGCTTGTCAGGTGAACAGAGCATGTTAATAGCCAGTACTGCGACATCTTTCGTACACAGCATCATTGAGCAGCTGGAACCATTCCGTGGCATAGGTGGAATCCTCGGCAGCACGGAACAGCAACAGCTTGTCCTGCGAGGATAGCGTGGCACACAGATAATAACTGATGGCCGTCTCCGTTAGCTCCGCATGATAGTTCTTCAACGCCCATTCCAGCAAACGCAGACAGTTGTGAGAGTCGAGAAATTCAATGAGTCGTTCGTGCAGCAGCGACTCCAGTTCGGGAATTATGTAGACGCGGGACATCTCGAATGCCTGCAGCAATGCCGCATAGTCGGGCATGCTCAGATGCCGCGACTGGCAGCTAATCAGATGCAGAAAGTATCGCAATCCGCTCGCCGTATAATCGCGCAGTTGAATTTCGCCTTTGTGGCCCTCGCGGAAGTCGCTGTTGAGCATCTTGTTGAAGACCTCGCTGGTATCACAGAGCAGCTGCTTGTTAAAGCCAATACTGAGCGTCTCCTCGTCAGCAACACCATTAACATCCTCGCCGTCACTATCCCTGTGGACAAGGAATCGCATATCGCAGTTGTCATGCAGCGGCGCTGTGCAGCTTCTCAGCTGTGTGGAACAGATGATGGCATTGGGTTCCTCCGCCTCGTGCTCGGGCAGTGTGATGCCCAGCGTGAAACGTGACATGGCAGTGACTGCATCCGCTGCCTCGTCCGCATACAGATTATCGCTCTTCTTGCGCAGGAGCATGTCAAAGAGCAGGGTCAAAGCATTGCCATCATACAGGAACTGATAGAGCAGACGATGACTCTTGATGATGTAGGCCACGGAAATGGCCGCACGTTGTTGTGCATTGAGATCCGCCTCGGAGCGAAGCAGACGCACCAGCTCCTCCTTGCCGTAATTGGATTCACCGACATTGGTCAGCGTTTCCAGGAAAGCGAATCCATCTTTGCGCATCTTAAATAAGAGAAATGCAATACAAATCTGATACGCTTAAGATTTGAATATTCCCTTTACCTCCTCCACTTTGGTGAGTTGATACAGCTGATGGACAACTCCATGCTTGATTATCTGGGCAAAGAACTGGCTCTCACTGCAGAAAAGCATCATTTAGTTGGGATTACAATTTACCGAGTAGTGCTAACTTACAGCAAAATGTTGGTCAGGGCATTGGCAAAGTTATTGTTTGCACCAAATATATTAATGGCCCTGATGAGCGTGTCCAATGTCTCCGGCTTGCCCAACTCCGGACGCTTGTTAATCATCAGTGTAATGCGGTAAATTAAATTCTCAATGACATCGATGGTGTCGCCGGCCTGGTTGCGCAGCTGCTGCAGCTTTGGGGGCACATCCGAGCTTAGCTCATCCAGATCCTCCTTGTCGGACAAGGTATCGTCAATGGTTTCGGTTCCCTCATCGATGAGCTTCAGTATGTCCATGACGTTGGCGGGCTGAGCCCGATTAGTGGCTATGCGAGACTCTCGGCTATCATTGTTGGCTGTGCTAGTTTTGATGTCATCATCATCGTCATCGTCATCACTGCAGGCAGGTGAATAGTTCTCATCATCATCATTGGCTAAGAGATTCGAGCAAACCGGCGACATGCTCCGAGAGCTGCAAGGACTCGTCGTGCGATAGGAACGCGGCGAGCTGCTGGGCGATTCAAAATCGGAGCCAATCGTCGACTCCTGCGTTTTAGAAAACTGCAAGCACGTTTATTTTTATTAATATTAAATACTATACACAATGATTTTATATACGAATGTCGAAAAATATTACTCAGAATACGAAAATTTGGAAAAAAAAAAATTAGGAATCCAAAATTACGAATCAAAAATTGGGAAACCAAAAATTAGGAAAACAAAAATTGAGAAAACAAAGATTAGGAAAAGCCAAATCAAAAATATTTTATTAAAAACTGCTCGATTTTTAATTATCAAAAAGACATCATTTGTCGAACCAATCGAAAATCAGGACTTCGATTGCCAGCGCATGTAATATTTATTCGAACCATTTATTTCAAAATCTACATGTTTATATTGTGTGCCACCTTACATAAAAAATCAAAAAAATGCTCATCTTTGTGTTGGTCGCATGTATTGAATAGAGACTTAAGACGATTGTCTTACATATTTTGATTGTTTTTTACGGCCCTATCTCCAATTACAGGAAAGCCGAAATTATCTTTCCCAATTTTATTTTCCTAATTGTTTTCCTAATTTTTGTACTCTGAATATTTCTCTTAGTTGAAATTCATTATTTATGATTCCTAATTTTTTGTTAATTTGTTTAGTTCTAGTAAATTACCTTGCTCAAAGTCTCTGGCGTCGTGGGATCGGTCAATTTGCGTTTCTTGCCGCCCTGCATGCGCTCCTCGCGTCGTCGCCTGTGATGATCCTCGTCGCTGGTCAGATAATCGTTCAGCTCACGCACCAGCATGGGCACCAGACCCTCATACAACAGCAACTCCATGCTGATATTGTCGTATTGAAAGTTGTTCAATATGTGGAATAACTGAAAATGCACAAAGCATCCAAAGTAAGTACAGCAATAAATAAATAGAAGTGAACTCTGAACTCACCGAAGAGCGTTCGCTCTGAGAATGCGACTCGCGAATCATTGCCACGAGTTTGCGCAATGCGCCACAACGTCGGATTTTGGAGCGACTGCAGGCATCGGCGGATAATGTGGATATGATGTTGACACAATGCCGGCACTCGCTCTCCGAGAGCGGCTTGGCCATGTTGACGGCCATGAGCAGCTCACAGGCAGCCACAATGGCATCCGCAGTGCTGAGCATGTAAAAAGCACACGGATCCTTGCAGAAGTTGGAGAGTATCTTGAGAGCCGACGATCGCTGCTCGCTGTCCTCCTTGACGAAATACACAATCGGTGCGAAGGAAGTGTTGCGCGATAGAATCTGCAAGTGATAATGCTATAAGTATTTCAATTGGAAGTAGTTTCTATTGTTTTTATCTACCTCCCACGCTCGGACGCCAATCTGCTGAGCGGACAGCAGCATGAGACATTTTAATATCTCGGAGGCTAGCTCGATGGCCTCCTGTTCCTTGGGCAGCACGTATTCATTGTTGCGCGTCGAGTTCTTAAGCATTTGATAATCGAAAATGTCACTTCTAACTCCTTCCAGATTGCGGGCGACTTCCTCAAAGTATTTCTCACGATGCTGATTGCGCTTGAGGCCAATCAAAGTGGATACCTCAACGTCTTGCGGCGACTCCTTCGGCGCCTCATTGTTCTTCATGACGGCCACGAAAATGCGCATCAACTGCAGGAATCCATTGGAGGACAGGAAGTGCTTGTAGAACTGACTGCTGATCAAGAGGAATCGACAGACTCGAAATGCCATTATCCGTGTTTGGACCGCACTCGTGGACTCGATGATGTGACAAATAGCGGGTGCAATGGCGCCATAATGAACGTTCAGAAAGAGCGAGGCCTTTTTGCTCTTGGCCAGGTTGCCCAGCATGCGGCAGGCACGGCATTGAATCAAGGGATTGGGAATCGTCTTCAGTATCGTTATCAATGGAGCAATGACCTTACACTCGACCGCCTGTAAATGTTGATAGTTGTAATTGGTATGTACTTCTGATTGGGCCACTTACCTCTATGCAGGCCTGCTCATCTGTACAACAATTGCCCAATATGCTGAGCACCACCTCCATTATCTTTTCATTGAGTTTGCTAATCAGGCGAACCATTACCGGAACACCCCCCGCAGTACGGAACAGCACAATGCCATCTTTATCTTTGACGAGATCAGTGCGCAGCTTCACCAGGCATTTGTATATTACAGTTTTATCCGTTGATGTTTTGAGGACACCTAACATGCCCTCCACTTGCTCTAATGACCAAAGCATTTTAATTCTACTTGGGTGTTTTTCACACACTTTTTTTGTTGCATTTGCAAACACAAAAGCGAAAACAACAAAAAGAAAACGTTGCTGTCAGCTGTTGGATCCAAAATACCTTACAGCCAATTATCAGCTGCCCTAAATAAAATACCGAAAAATACTGAAAGTCTCTAATTGTCCCCCTACTTAGTAAATTCACCTTGCTCACCGCTACTGACAAAATACCGCGTGGTGAGTTTAGTAAGAAATTCTAGAAAAAAAATCTTAAAAATTCGAAAACAATTCAACAAAAATTCGAGTAAATTTTCAATTTTTTTTTTCAAAATTAAGCAAGCTCTAAATTTAACTCAATTTTTTGAACGGAGCTATCTTTGAAACCTGATGGCTGCCACCTTTTTTTGCCAAGTTTAGCCAAGGCTGCCACATGATTCTATTTTGACAGTCAGGCAACTTGGGCTGCCCATCACATGACAGCTGGAGTGTGTGTAGTAGGTTTTTCTCTGTGCAGTTTGTTCGTCATATGATTGAAAGCCTGGCAGAAAATTGAAAATGTTGCAAAACGTCGTCGTTTTTTCGCTATTTATTGCAGCAAGTAAGTAAATTTAACAAGTGATACATCGAATTCATATTGCGCTTTGTGAAATGTGAATAAGTCGTACGAAATATTCTCTATCTCCGATTCCCATCGATTCAGCTGTCAGGCAGGGGTGGTTGCAGGGCGATTCCTCCTTCTGCACGCGCAGAATCTGAGTTTATCAAGTTTATCGCAAAATTTAAAGTGTTTTACAATATAACGTAAAGTATGTACATTACTAAGCATATTTTTCATCAACAGTTCATGCTGCAGGCGAGTTCACCGTGCTGAACAGCCCCAAGTCGATTAGCTTCAAGGGCAATGATCCGCTGGACAGCAATTACGTCGGTGATGTTTTGTTCTCGGCTATGGGCAATGCCGTCGTCGGCGACTATGACTGGAGTGGCCTCACTATCAACGATCCCTTCAACCTGGCCAAGGGCGTGATTGCCGTCCATGTTGAGGGTCTCAGCCATGTCACAACAGCTGGTAATGTCAAGTCCTATGAGCTGGCTGGATCCAACACTGGCCATTCGCTCAATGCCTTGGCCGCTGAGCTGGAAGCAGCCAACGAGCCAGTTTGCGACATCAACTTCGGCCAGTACGATGAGGGCGTAAGTTATTCAAGCTTGTCAATTTATGTGTTATATAAAATAATACTGTCTTTTTAAGGTTCAATCATTCAAGGCCTGCTTCGGTGCTTCCGATGCACCAGCTGCCAAGCCCACAAAGCACTTGAACCCTGCTCTGCACAACGCCGATAAGCAGTTCCTTCAGGAAATCGGTTTCATTAACGCTGCCTCCGAGAACTTGGCTGAGATGCTGAAGCCCTCGAATGTTTTGATCATTCGCCTGTCTGTCGATGGTATTGCCAAGGCTCATGGCGAGAAGTCCATTGCTGTGGATGAGGCCAACAAATTGCTGTCCGCTGCCATTGGTCGCCTTCTGGCTGCCGCACAAAAGTCCAGCGATTCGGTTCTCTTTGTGCAATCCACGGACAAGGATGCATCGATTGCACGCTCTAAACGCGACGCTATTCAAGCTGGTACCAAGAATGAGTTCAACTTAGCTACCTACTATAACGATGATTATCCAGTCATTTTCAACATTATTCTGTGGTTCATGGTCATCTTTGGCCTGTCACTGCTGGCCATCTGCTATGCCATTGCTGCAATGGATCCCGGCAGAGATTCCATCATCTACCGCATGACATCCACTAGAATGAAGAAGGACAACTAAGCGCTTAGTTAAGCCGAGAAGCCGCACAAAGCGTCGGGCCTTAAACCTACAACTTCTTCGTTATCTCGCCCCATTTTTCTGTAGCAAAAAGCCAACAAACCCTATTAAGATACTGTTCTATTTCATTTCAATTAGCGGAAAAATTGTGTGTGCGTGTGTGAGCAGTGTGTAGTTGGCTTTATGAATACCACCCATAAGCTATAAATAAGTATTAAACACTTATTATTTTTAAATGCAGTTCAGTAATTCCATTTATCAGCTATAATAATTTGTTATATTTTGTGTTTTTGTTGTACTTTTTAGGTCAATATATTGTCAAGCAGTCATTTCTTTATCAAACTATGTAAATTATCACATGTAAAATGTTTATAACTTACCGTTAAATAAATATAGCCTAAAAAGACAAAGCACTGACTTTATTTATACCTCTTAAACTTTCCTAATAAGAACTTTTTTATTTTTTTTTTTTTATCAAATATTTATAAATGTATTTTTCAAATTCAAGGCACGCAAGGCGGGAATTTCGAAATTCCATAACATTCAACACAATTTAGCTGCATTTAAGTTCTTTGGCAATTGAAGACAAACTGTGTTGACCTACGACAACTACGTATTCCACTGTTCCTTGGGATTCGTTTCATAGCTGGGCGAACTGCTGCTGCCTCCGCTCCAATTGCATCCGTTCTGTGATGACGCTGCCACCGAGGCGCTGTTCTCGTAATCGTAGTTCCCGGAGTGATTGTGATGCTGATGGGATTGGCCATCGTAGAGGACGGAGCTGCTGCTGCACTTGAACGAAGCTAGATCCGTTTCGGGCATAACGTGATTCTCACGCAACATGGCCTGCAGGTGATTAATGTAGTTGATGGCAATGCTGTGGATATGAATGGATTTAATTGCTATTAAACTAATTACATATATTTAGACAATGTATACCTAAAAAGTTCAAGGAGCTAATTAAGTTGAAAACTCAAGTGCTTAAAAACTGATTTTCATGAAAATTTACAACTCACTAAAATGTGCTCATTGTAGTTAATTTGCTGAATTGAATTCAGTTTAATTTGACACAGGAAGTTGATATGTTAAAAACAGGGACCGTAACGATTATAATTTTTAAAATATATATTATTAAATGGGAGGGTTTTTTTTATTTTTATCAAAAAAATTAAAGTTAAACTTATTTTTCGATCTAAATAAAAAAATTTAAAAATAATAAGAAGATTCCAATTTTTATTTTAAAATTATAATTTATCTCTTTTTTTCAACTTTTAATTCAGCAATTTTTATTATAAAAATTTAAAATAAAACTTATTCTTTTGAATTTAAAAGTTGAAAAATAAAAATTGGCTGTATATGTTTTTTGAGTTGGAAGGCGTATTTTCAAAAGTGGCATGTACACTACTGGTTAAAATAATAAGTACACTCTTTTTCTTACCTAACAAGCTATTGTAAGTCAAGTCTTTCACAGTAAACAAATATATTTGGAAAGGCCGTTTAAATTCCGTTTGAATGATGGAAAACTTTCCCTAACCCATTTAGTAACGTACCCATTGAAAATTTCGAATTTATGTAAATGTCTACTTTTTCAACTTTTTCCCTCGACTTTTTTCAAAAAATTTTTTGATGCAGAAAAATTCTTCAAACAATTCTAGGAGTGATTGCAAAAATAAAATTCAAATTTTTCAAAAATCTCTTCGATTGTATTTTTTTTATAATTTTTTTAAAATTGCTTAAAAGGCACTGATTGTAAGAAAATAACGAATAAGTGCCTTTTATGGAATTTTCAAAGCAACCAAATTTGGCACACAGACTTTTATAAACTCCACGCAGGTCAAGTTTGTTTCAAATTTTTGCCACGCTCTTTCTGTTAACATTAACTACTATTATTACCTATCATCCTACTTAAGCGCAACAAGATCGGACAAATACAAAGTTAGTAATGGCTGACTAAAGTTTTCAAGCAATGTAAGTGCTCAAGAGCATGCAATAAAAAATATTTTAAATTTGTTTAAGTAAGTAACGGGTATCCTATAGTCGGTAGCTCGACTATAGCCTTTCCCGCTTGTTTTCAATTATTGTTAGCTTACCGCAAGCTCTCGATTTTGGAGTACTTCTTGCCGTTGGGCTTTGAAATGGGCAGCTTGGAGCGGAGCAGGTCGAAGGCCTTGTTCATGTCCCGCATGCGCGTGCGTTCCCGATCGCAGGCGGTGCGTCGATAGTCCTTCTCCATTTGCAGGGCTTTCTCACGCCAGGCTGGATTCGGTTCCTTGGCAATCTCCACTTCGATGGCGCCGCCACCGCTGTAGGTCATGTACGTGGGCGGTGGCACCGAAATGAGCTCATTCCGCTTTGTGTCCACGTGGGCGCCTCCTCCGCCGTGCCACATGGACACAGTCTGGGGAATACTTATGCTGTACGATGGGTTGCCAATGGTGGTGGGTGCAATGAGCGAGGAATTCCCCTGCTTGTCATAGCCGGACATCAGAGTGGGCGAATAGGAAATGCTGTGTGTGTGTGGACCCGAATAGGTCAACATTCCGTCGGCTGCCAGAGTATAGTTGAGACTTGTCGCCGGCGTTGTTGCGCCCAGCTCGAGAAGCACCGGCTGCTCTGTGGACTCCGCATCGACAACATATGCACTGCTGGTCAATGCCACCGGTGTGGGCAGCAATGCAGGTGGATCTTCGGCGGCAGCACTCAACAGTTGATCCGTCATCGCTTAAGCCGATTTTGATTTCGTTTAGCGTCGAACGTTCCTCGACAACTTGCCGCTGGCCAATGATCCCAGTTCCCAGTGTGCGCAGTGACTGCTGTCGGATGCGGCGAATATTACGTATATCGTTTACCTGACCACTATTTATTTATTTATTTATTTGATTGAAATGCTTTTCCTACGCTTAATAAACGTTGATGGCTCAGCCAAAGGTTTTGAGCAGAGTACCATCTATTTATCATCATGGGAGCAAGTGGTCATGGCGTCATCCAGTCATCTAGTAGTTGATAAATTCTTTCACAGCTCCACAGTTGACAAGTGCCCTTTGTACGTGTGTCAACAAGACTCGTTGCCGAGGATCGTGATCTCGATTGTCGATTGTCGTTCGTTCGTTCGATCTGTCGGCTTTTCCTTTTTTCTACCTGTCCGACAACAACAACAACAACAACAGAAACAACAACAAAAGGTGCTGCGGCTTAATTTCCTTCTATTGTGAAGCGGGAGATGAAGATGAGCGCGTGTGCAAAGTTGGAGTCGCGTTTGGCTTATGGGCTGCCTTGGATCGTTGCCGTTGTCGTCGTCTCGATCGCCACAACTTCAGTTTGAGTTTTTCTTTGGAGCAGCATTCTTCGTGTATGTTACACACAAGCTCAGTACATAGAAGGAGCTATAGGTGTGTGAGTGTGTGGGGGTGTATACATATACATATATGTATGTACATATATACGGTGTATATGTACTATTTTCAACGCGTGTAAACACAAGTGTTTTGGGTTAATTAAAAAAATATATCCACATATATGTATATCTACATACTTACATACGTTTATACATTCAAACATATTAATAGGAAAAAGGTAACTAACTACCTTAGCTGAAATTATTACCCTATTTTATTTTTTACCTTTTTTTAATTTATTTTATTTTATTTACTTTTTTTATTTTAATTTATTTTATTTTGCCTACCCTCAACCAAAAGATTAAATTATTAATAAATAAAAAAGTATTGTAACGTCATAGGCACTCAAATTTCAGAGTTAATAATTTTCCGCTTTATTAACAAAAAACAATATATATAAAAAAGCCTTAACCAAAATAGAAATGTAAAGCATTCAATAGCTCTCGGATTACACGGAAATTATTACATTTTTGCGAAACTACGTATAGCTTGTTGACTTAGCTGTATTTCCAGATGCATAGCCTATAATAGGAAGTAAATAATAGTAAGTATTATGAACTCACCTTAAAAGTAAATCCGAGTATTTTATAAAGATGCATTCAGATCCGAGGCGTCCGACCAAGCGAATAGGTTGAGTTTTTACTGCATTTTTACAACCGAACGAACAACAGCGAAGTGGGTCAGAGACGTTGAGTTTGAAAATCGGAGACGTTTATTGTTTTGTTTGCTTTTTGAGTGCTTATAAAAATATACTTACAATCAAAACAATAATATATTATATTGTATGCATTTTGTTTTGCTTAGTAAATAAATAGCGAGCACAACGAGGCTTAAATGTGCAACAAGCTTTCAGCTGTGACAAACGCACATACAAATTGTGAATTAATAAATATATGTATCTATTTATTTGATTATTATTTGTTTACATATCCACTATGTACTGCTCTAGCTGCCAAACTTCAGAGCTCGAATCTCAAAGTATTTATCCAGCACGTCGTCCGTTATTAATTTGCGGGCCGTCTGATGCTGTTCCACAATGGGCGAAACAGTCTGCAGACAAAAGATACAATTGTAACAGAATTAATCTAATATGTGATATTACTGTAAGCTCACCTCAATAGCCAACTTCTTGATCTCTCCGGTTAGCATTTCACCTTTGCTGTAGGCCAAACGCACTTCCTCAAGCCTCGCGTCGTCCTCGAGGAAAAATTTAAGTAGTTGATAGGCCACATCAATGTCGGGAATGCCGCCCAGCTGACGATGCTCCTCCACAGTGGTGCGTCCACCCGAAAATGCATACTTGTTGATCTTGTTCTTGATTTGCTTGGGTGTATCGGTGAGAAACACGGCCGAGTTTTGCTCACTTGCAGACATTTTCGTCTTGGCGCCCTGCAGCGCCGGAAAGAAGCTGGAGTGCATTAGCGCACACTTGGGGAATCCTAGGCGAGGCGCTACATCACGCGTCATGCGGAAATAGGGATCCTGATCGATGGCGCAGGGGATGAGGCAGTGCACCTTCTTGTTGCCGAATATAAAGGGAAATGTGCTCGACAACGCCGGCGCTGCCTGAGCGGCGGGAAAGCCAATCTTGCCAATTATATCCGAGTCGCCAAATCCGAAAATGCCCTTCACCTGGTTAAAGGTGACACACTTTTGAATGCGTATTATATTCTGGTACATTGCAGGACACTTGCTGCAAGACAACTAATTTAATATGTAATTACATTTAAGGATAGATTGATTTACCCCATGAACTCAAGATTGTTGAATATGAAGGTCTTATTCAAGTCAAAGCCCATGGCGACAATATCCTTTGCATTCTCGCGCGCCAATTTGATGGCATCCTCAATTTTAAGGTCTTTCCACAGGGTCTTCTCATCGTCAGTGAGTTGAATGATCAGGGGCACATCAAATGTTTCCTGCAACCATTTGGTCATAATAAACGGCACCAAGTGACCAATGTGCAAGGATCCCGAGCTGGGTCCACGTCCCGTATACAAGTAAAAGGGTTTGCCCTGCTCACGCAGTGTGAGTATGGTGTGCAGGTCACGATGCGAGAAGAAGATACCGCGTCTGATAAAGTGGTGAGCTGGCTTTCCGCTGATTTTTTCGAATCGTGCGATAAGTTCCTCATCGATTTTACTTGACCCAAAGCGCTCTGCAACGTGTCAACAAACAAACATACATTCACACATGAATAGCTAAATCTGTACGCTACAAATGGTACTAAAGCATATTGCATACTTATAAGCTTATCGTAATCAATGCCTGCATCGTTGCTGCTTGCCACATTCCATGGATCCACAACATCATCCGCGTTTGTTGTTGTTGTTGTTTCCTCTCCTCTCGCTTCTTGTGCCTGTGCGTCCGTTGCCGTTTCCACGGATTCAGCGTCTGCTTTGCCATTTAGGGTAAGAGCGTCGACTCCTTCAACGACCATTTGCTTAACTTCCGCCATTGTTTTATAATTTTCTTATTTATAAATCGAATTAAGCGTATATTTGTGTAGCGAATAATACTGGCTGTTGAAATTTTGCCTTTCACATGTGCAAGAATCAGCACTAAGGTGAGTGTGAGGCTCACACACGTATCGATTACCTGACACTTGAGCTTGTCGTTAGTGCTCAAACGCAGCTTCAGACAAATTTCAAATAAATAAAAGAAGATAAACACGCATGCATACCTTAGATAACTAACAAATTTCTAATACAATAAAAGCTTTGTTGCTTATGAACGCTATTTTAATACGAATAGTTAAATCATCGGTAATATCGCAGCGTGTATGGACTCCGTGGTAACAAAATTAGAGATGTGCAATACTGTTTCAGAAAACAGTGACAAATAAGTGTGACTGTAATTTTAATAAATACACATTTATTTTATTAATATATATTAATTAGATTTATGTTAAAATTGAAGTTTTTCATTTTAAATTGTTCTAGTGATATTAATTATTGTTAAATTGGCAACTGATTTTTAATATTCAAAAACAAATCGTGACTTGTTGCTTAACTGCTTGTGATGAGTAACAGTTACCCCCACATTAATAGTGTCTACCAACAACAATAGAAACAAACAAAAACTTTACAGCGGTGGATGTTTATTATTTTTTCATTTTAGTTATTAAATAAATCTCGCAAAAATGCCGATTATGTACAATACGGGAGAATGGTTCAAGGTGCAGCCAGACTACTACAGGTAATTATCCAGCGCTTCAGATTTGGACAAATAAATTGATGCGAAAATTGTTGCATTCATTTTGCGGTTTAACGCCCACAGAAAAGTAGAGCTGGCGACACCCGACTGGCCAATCGATATTGACTTGGAGTACATGCAAGTTGTCGCTGCACCGTACGGCGGCCCCTTGGCTGCAATACGTGATCCGACCAAATTGGCACCAGTTCAAGGTAATTCCAGATCTATGATACGGATTTTTGACACTACTGGCCATGAAACTGGACATATATTGGTAAGCAAGCCAAAGAATAGAATATGAAGTGGAAAATAAATGTAATATTTTGCAGTGGAACCATGGCAAACTTATATCCATGGGCTGGTCCGATACGGAGGAGCTCATTTGTGTGCTGGAGAACGCCAAAGTCTTTGTGTTCGATATGTTTGGCAATGAGAAGGAATCCTACAGTGTGGGCGGCGAGGCGAGCGTCATCAAGATTGTGGAGGCCAAAGTCTTTCAATCCGCGGCCGGCACCGGTGTGGCAGTGATGACCACGTCCGGTCGTATCTTCCTCAAACAGAACAGCAGCAAAACGGAGCGAAAACTACCCGATATACCGAGTTCAAGTAAGAAGAATAATATTAATATTTCATTCTAACAATATGTTTTATTTTAGACTCGAACGCAAATTGTTCCTGCTGGGAGATTGTTACCGAGGGTCGTAATAGTTATTGTCTATTGGGTCGCGATAGAGAAGTTATCAAACTGTTGCAGGGCCAGACAGTTGGCACCATAACCGCCAACTTGTTTGAGAAGCCACACGACCGGATTATCAAGATATCCGTGTCCTACAACCATCAGCATCTGGCCCTGTACACCAACAACGGATTGCTCTGGCTGGGCAGCGTCGATATGCGGCAGAAGTATTGCGAATTCGATACTGGTCGCAAGGATATGCCGCTGCAAATTGAATGGATTATGAACACCCACAACTCCGATGCCGATGCCGTTGTCATTTCCTATCCCTCATATCTGCTCATCGTCAATCGCAATGCGGACAGAAGTGAATTCCCCTATGATCCCATAATGTTTCTGGTGGCCGAAATGGATGGTGTGCGCATCATAACCCAGAGCTCACATGAAATGATTCAACGCTTGCCAAAATGTGTGGAGAATATATTTTCCGTAAATAGTCAGGAGCCCGCTTGCTATCTGTTTGAGGCACAGAGGAAATTCGAAGAGAAATCCTACAACTCCGATGTATATCTAAGCCTGTGCAGGTCAAGAATTGAATTGGCTATAAATGAGTGCATTGAAGCTGCAGCCTATGAATTCTGTCCCGAAACTCAGAAGAGTCTGATGAGGGTAAGTTTAATACAATGATTGAACAGACGGAATTATTCATGCTAAATGATTTTACAGGCCGCTTACTTTGGTAAGGGTTTCATACCCTCGCATAATCCTGAAGAGTACATGCGTATCCTGAGAATATTGAGAGTTTTGAATACGTTGCGCCATGAGAAACTTGCCATGCCGCTTACATATAAACAGTAAATTGGCAATTCAACAAGCTTTGGAACACATTGTACTGATGATAATTCTTATAGATTCTCTCATCTCAAACCCGAAGTCATATTGAGTCGTTTGGTCTTTCGTAAGCACTATGCCGTTGCCATACAAGTGGCTAAGCATCTAAAGCTGCCCGAGTCATGGATACTAGAACACTGGGCTTTTCACAAAGTTATGCATGATCAGAGTGAGACTAATTGATTTATACTAACTTAAGAGTTTAGTAACTAATTAACTGCCATTGTGTGCAGATGACAATGAGGTAGCCCGTAAGATAACAGAGAAGTTTAAGAATCCGTCTGTTGAGGGTATTTCCTTCTGCAATATAGCTGAGAAGGCACATCAAAGTGGACGCGACGAATTGGCGATTAAGCTACTGGAGCTGGAGCCGCGTGCCTCGCTGCATGTTCCCTTGCTGCTGAAGATGGGCAAGTTTGATCGGGCCGTGGCCAGTGCTACACAATCTGGGGACACAGAGCTGGTCACGTCGGTGCTCCTGGAAATAAAGAAGACAATGATGCTGTCCCTTTTTCACGTAAGCTACCCGATTTGTTGATCCATTGTCACACTAATAAATTGTTTGATTCACAGATGACAATACGAGAGTATCCCTTGGCGTTGAATATGTACAAGAAAATGATGACCGAGTCAAGTCGGACCGCACTCTATGACATTTACAACACCGAGGATGATCACAAGTCGATTGCCGAGTGTCATTTCCACAATGCCATTGACAGCGAGGGACTTGAATCCAACCTGTCCACTATTGGGAATAGCTACGCACAGGGCAGATGCACCGTGGAGGCAGAACTATGCGCAGATACGTCACGCATCTTAAAGCAACAGAGATCATATGTTTCGCGGCAGAATAACGCTAGCTCACTGAACGGACTATCCATACATGACACCATGCTCCAGTTGCTACGGATGGGCGATTTAAAGGAGGCCGAGAAAATCAGAAGCGATTACAAAGTGCCCGATCGCAGGTTCTGGTGGATGCGTATACTTACCTTAGCCGAGAAGCTCAACTGGTTGGAGCTCGAGAAGTTCTCGAAGAGCAAAAAGAGTCCAATTGGCTACGAACCCTTTGTAGAGGTCTGCCTGCAGCAGGACAACATACAAGAGGCACGAAAATATATACCACGCTGCCCCGACAAACGCAAGGTACATTGGTATATGCGAGCCAAGTGAGTTAACCAATCATATTAACTGATCATCCTTATCCTAACATTTTTCTATTACTTACAGATTGTACGAGGAGGCCATTGGTTGCGCTTTCGAGCAAAGAGATTTGCCTGGCCTGTATGAGCTGCAGTCAAAGATTCATTTGATGAGGGATCAGCACCTGATCGAAAAGATTTGCAATTCCATAGCAACGCTTGAAGCAAGACGTTGAGCTATAAACATTCCCCCATATTAATTCGTATCTATTTATTATACTATACCATCATCAATTGTTGTTGTTTTATTAATTGAAATGGTATAGCCCGTAAGTCGTATTATCGATATAGCCATAATCAAACTATGTAACCAAATAAACCAGCGGTGGGCACGCAGTGGCTCCGGGAGCAGCGACTGCTCCCAATTATTATTTTTGCCTATTCGGCGCCGTGAAGTCGCACAAAAGACTCGCTGTTTATGTTGTTGTTATTGTTGTGCTCCCGAATTCAGATTTCGTGCCCACCGCTGAAATAAACTATTAGTTAATGTTAAAAGTTAAATAAAGTTTGCTTTGCTCAAACGGCATTATAAGATTCAATTACTGGTGAACATCAAAAATAAAGATTCAGTTTTTTCCAAGGACATTTTTTTTATTGTACACATAGTATATGATATACATACGTATGTGTAGTTATGTATATGTATAATAGATCACATAAAGCAAAAAAGAAAATATTTTACTACTTGTTTTTTTTTGTGTGGATGATGAAGGTGATGATAATGAAGATGTCGTTTGTGTAAATGTAAATGTAATAAGGTTACTTGATTTTAAACCCGTTATATTTCAAGTCTCTACAACTTTAGCCCTTGTTACAATATATGTTATGTATATATATATAAGTTGATTTGATGGTAACATACACGCATGCTTCAACTATTTCGCTACATATACATAGTTATGAGTTTTAGTAAATTACAGTACAATATATTTGTATTTATGTATATATAGTATAGTACATAATCAATCGTATGCATGTAGATAGAGTATGAATACATTCATTATTCATATAGCTTAAATATTTTAATTTTTTTTTTGTTTCTTTTTATTTTATTTAGTATATATATAATTATTTTTTTTCATTATTTGTATGTATGTTTTTTCGTTAATTATAATATATATTAAATATATTTACGAACATAACAGCAGTCTTATATAAGATGAAATACATTTAAATATAGAAATAGGTATATTCAATTTATTGTTTTCATTAGAGGGTTTTGAGTTGATTTCCAAAGTTTCATTTTTTGCCTATTTCCACTCTCATTTTGTAGCGCAAAATTATGGACTATTGACCTTTCAACCCCGGCAGATCTGTAGACAATTTTGGTATACTCTTCACCCCTTGAGCATAGTGTACAAAAGCTGTTAATATCCTTCATTAGATCTGCAAGGGTATTCAAGCCTCGGCGTGCCGAAGTTGCTATTTATTTCATTCTTTCTTGATATATAAAAGTTGATAGCTAAACTATGTCGGCCAGTTGAAGCCGTGTAAGCGTGTGTTCTTAGAGATATATATATTATATAAGTTTAGGGGCGCATATTTATTTTAGTATTTATTATTGTAGTCTAATTTAAGACGCTGGGCGTCTGCAAATGCGCTTCAAAATTTGTTTGGCGGTTGGCGGCTTTAGGTATACTAATTATTTATTTATATATATTTTTTTATGTATGTTTACTCTCGTGTATATATAGTAGGTATGTATGTATTGTATATATTTAAAATTTCAATTATTTTTTGTTCAGTTTCGCTTCAAATCATTTCAATTTTATGCATTATTCGTACATAAGGAACCCAATTACATATTTTATTTTATGATTTAATGTTGGGGGAGGGGGGGGGGGAAGGGCTCTATATAACGCTTCCATATTTAATAGTTTTCACTTCATTTCATTTGTTTAATAATTTCTAATAGTTAATGTTAATTTTGTATGCATGCATAAAATACTTTGAATATGACTCACTTTCATAGAAATAGAACATACACTTATATAATTGTTAATTATATTACAATTAAGGACGATCAAAATTTGAATTAGTTATTACATTAATTATATCATTGAACACACACACACAGAGATACAGATACAGACAGACACACACACACACATAAATAGAACATATTATCTAATAATTTGCAAGTAAAAATTAAATTTACAGATATCTCTAGATATATTATACCATATAATACTATAACTACTACAGAGTTATTGTGGGTTCTTAACGGAAACGGAAACGGCGAAGCCTTAAAACTTCTCTAATTTTTTGTTTATTTCTTCGATTTAAATGATTTTTTTTTCCATTTTTTTTGTTTTCATAATTTTTGTAGCTAGCTAATACATTTGCCTGCATATTCGATAAAATGATTTTTTTTTTGTTTTTTTTTGCATACCATTTCAAATGATTTCGACACGAAAGAACAAATTCGTGTCGAACGAAAAAATTTAGCTAAGGTGAAGAACACGGTTTTTCACGTTTTTTTTTTTTTTTGTTTGCCAATCGATGAATTTGTAATGATAATTATAATGACCAACTACTAGGAAGCGATTTAAACATGTCCCAAGTAGTTGGCGGCTAATTTGTTTTGTGAGTTTGTAAATCAAAAATTTAATTTAACTACGATAATGACTAGTTGAAGAAAGACCTTCAAAAATTTATTTACTAAATTTTACGGTTATTGTTAATGATTTTCTTTTTGTTTTGCATATTTTTGTTTTGTTTTTGCATTGCATTTTGCAATATTTTTCTAACGCAGTGTTCAGATAAACAGGGTTTTAATTTTTAATGTTGGGTATTTTGCTGCCAATCGTATAATTTTTAAATTTTTTTTTATTTAGTTTGTTTGTTTATATTTGAAGATATGCTTTTGGGATAGTTTCGGAAATGTGTGTAAAATTTGTTGACTTTCCAGTCGTAAAGACAAAGTGTTAGTAGTGTTTTCCTCTTTTGTCGTTTTCTTGTTTTGTGTGTGTGCTTGTTTTTTGTAATCTATTCTATTATTTTATTTTATTGAACTGCTGCAATCTTGCGCCCTCTGTTTTCTTCTCTGCCTATACCTCATCTGCCATATTGACAAATCCTCTTGCTCCGCACCTCTTAGCCAAGTGCTTCTCATACATAAACATACTTCATCACAGCCAACTCTATGCGGTCGAATCTCTCAATTGATTGTTTTCTTAAAGAGATTTTGATGGATGTGCTCGTTTTGCAGCGCGCACATTTGGCCCACAGCAACAGCGCGCAACATGTTGCCCGCATTGGGACCGGGTCCGCTGCCATCTCCAGCAGCGTTGGACGCAGTCAGATTGTCACCATTCGATGAGGCTGATGCTGATGCGGTTCTGGAAGCGCGCAGATTCGAGAAGAATTTCTCTTTGATGGCCAGGGCGGAATACTTGTGCTCAATAAATGTCGGTGAGTTATGCATGGGCGTTGTTGTCACCGACGCCTTGACAGCAGTTGTTGTTGTTGTAGCTGCTGTTGTTGTCGTTGCTGCCGTTGCTGCTGCTGCTGTGGGCCTGTTGTACTTGGCTGCAGTCGCCGCGGTTGCAGTTGCTGCTGTTGCACTTTGCTTGCTGCTGCTGTCGCTGCTGTTGTTGCTATTGTTGCTGTTGATGATGTGTGAGCAGGAGTAAGAGGTTTCTGCAATAGGTAGAGAGAAAAGGAAAAGAAGTAACGAAATCATAAAATAAAAACCAAAATTGCTAACAAACCGAAAAAGACAATAACATAATTTTTGGGGTAAAAATTGCAGGATGAGAAAATACAAAGAAAATATTGCACAAGAGTGGAAAGTATTGAAATGCGATTGAGTTGTGTGTATTTTGTTAAACTTAAATATAATGAGAGAAGTCTGTCGCTAATTCTAAGTTCCAATGCTTAAGAAACTAAATTAGTTTACGTGTGTGTATATATGAAATTCATTTTCCTAAAGCTTAAATCATAAATAATACTTTTCTTTCGCAATTCCTTTTTGCCTCTGACAATAAAATTTTCGTTTTCAAATTGTAAATTAAATTCAAAAATGTTCATTTTATTACAATTGTTGCATACTTTTTGTTTAAAGTTGTTTTTCTTTTGTTTCGTTTGTAATTTCTTGTTCTTGGTTTTGCAATCATTTCGTCTATATATGTGGTCTTATAAATGTCTAATTAAATTAAAAGGAGATCAACTGTTAATCGCTAACTAAATGTTGTATACAAAATCATATTGCACAATCTTTACGATTCGTGTTTCCATAATACATATGTCAAGAGAAAAGTTTGATTCTCTGGTTTATAAGCAAAAAGCAGTCTACGAAATGTTTTCCAATGGGTTTTGGTGAGTGACTTTGACTCGCCTCTGACGAGGGCGAGGGCGTCTCTTAAAGTTACAATTAATCAAACTAAAAAAATGAGTAAACTAAGCAGTAAGAACAAAGATGTTCCATTACAAAATACAGCTAATTGTTAGAATGTTTCGTTTTCATTGTGTTTTTGATCGTATACGGAAAAAACCGGCGCGTGGATTTAAATAGGTTGTTGGGCCGCAGCCGATTCCAGAGCGCACTTTCGACGCATCAGTAGCTTCTTGAGTATAGGCTACGTTTCACTGTTGACAACGCCGGCGCCAACAACTTCAATGGCCGCCACGGTGATGGTGCCCGAGGTGACAGCCGCGGCAATGGAAGACGGCATATCCTTGCTATCAACAACTGTGGTGGAACCATGACTGTTGTCAGTCATCATATCTGCAGTTGCAACAACAACCGGCGACTCATCTGTTTCCATTGGCTCAACGCTGGAAGAACTTGTTGTTGTTGTCATTGCCAAGTTGTTGGTCATGACATGCTTCTGTTTAATAGAGTTTTTAGACAAATGTTGCTGGTGCTTATGCTGCTGTTGTTGCTGTTGAGTTGGTGTCGGTGAGCTGCTCTTGCTGCTGCCAATGCTGCTTGTGGGACTGATGGGCAGCACATGCTGTTGCTGCTGATGCTGCTGCTGCTGCGGTGACTGAATCAGATGAGTCGTGACCGTGTTCGGTTCCTGCAGCAGCAGAATGTTCGTCTTGGTCACATTGGGCAGCTTCTGTTGCTGCTGCTGCAGCATGTTGCTCGTGAGCGAGGCCACCAGAGCCTGTTGTTGTTGCTGCTGCTGCTGTTGAAGGTTGCTGGCCGTTGTGGTGAAAGTCAGTGTCTGTGTATTCTTGGTGGGCGAGGTGGCCGGCGTCAGTATGCCAAGGTTAACCAAATTGGGCAGCGTGATTTTAGTGGGCGTGTTGTTGCTGTTGTTGTTGCCAATGGCCGTTGTTGCAACGACATTGTTGCCGTTTGCCTTGGGCATGTTGTCAACCAACTTGTGCTGCTGAGCAATGTCCACGCCGTTGGCCACATTGGTGGCCAGCTTGAGTATTTTGTTGGCCGTTGCATTGGCAGCTATTAAATTGCTAACGGACTTTGTATTGTTGTTGTTGTTGTTGCCGCCAGCAACAGGGGCAACAATATTGTTATTGTTGTTGTTGTGGTTGTTGTTGGCTTTAATGGATACTAAACCGAGTGTGCTGCGCATTAAACTGTTGTTGCTGTTACCTGTTGTTGTTGTTGTTGTCGGCGTTGAGTTTTGCGACTGTGTGTTGATGTTCATTTGCTGCTGCTGCTGCGGCAGAACTTGTTGATGCTGCTGCTGTTGTTGTTGCGGCACATTTGTCACAGTCACAATGTTGCCATTGCTTAGCTGTTGCAACATGTTGCTGGCAGCGGCAACGGCAGCATTGTTGGACAAACTATTGCTGCCCAAACTGCCGCCAGCACCGTGGCCACCACTCGTGCTGGTGCTGCTCGACATGTTGCTGCTGGAGGGGCTCAGCGAGCCCAGTGACTGTGAGGGTGAATTGCTGCGCTGAATCAGACCGGGGCCATTGCTTGGGGCAGTGTTGCTTCCAACCAGATTGCCGCCGCCGCCGCCGGCAGCTGGCTTGCATCGTGTCACCGGCTCCGGGTCCGCTGAGGATGCTGCCAAATTGGCCAGCTGCTGTGTGGTGAGGACGCTCTCCGGCTGTGTGTTGTGGGTGAGCAGCGCATGGTTTTTCAGCCCCTGTGCCGTTTTGTAGCTCTTGCCGCAGTGACACTTGTAGCCCTTGCGCACTCTGTAGAAGTTGTGGGGAATAATGGGCAATAAGTTTTGTGTGAACATTTCTGACTCGGACATTGCTTGCTAACCTGCCGTCCTTCTTGTGTCCGTTTTTCGAATGGTATTTGATACCGTTCACGTTCTTGTAGCGCTTCTTACAGCCGGGCACGGGACACGCAAAGGGCTTCTCATTTCCTGGCGTTCCATTGCTACCGCCACCGGAATGCCTGCAAATGGAATATGTTTAAGTAGGGAATTGCGGTCAAGTTCATGGTCATAACGCACCTGCTGCCATAACGCATTATAAACTCCGAGCTAAACTCCTCGGTGGTCCAAGAGTCATTGCTGTCTTCTGATTCGGTGACAACCATTTCATCCTCGTCCATTTCACTACCTGCAAAACAATCAACAATATGACTTAACATTTTATTGAATTGAATTGAATAATGTGCACTTTACCTGTGGGCGTATTGCTGCGATTGGACGATGACATGCTATAGCTATGATGCTTAATAGCCAGCTTGCGCTTGAGCTCCGCATTGCCCGTGTTGCCGGTGCCGGTGTTGGTAGCGGTGCTGTTCGTGCTGCTGCTGCTGTTGGACAAAAATGTGGAGGCCTCCTTGCGTGCATCATCGGAGATGAAGCGCAGCACATAGCTCAACGGCAGCGATGCGGGCTGTGCCAGCTCCTTTTGCTCGACCACCTTAGGATCATAGTCTGCAGTGGATGAAATGGAATGAATAACAATAATTAGCATATTTAACACACACTCAGTATAAAGTTATTCCCTGACCCAATGCGGGCGCACAAATTAACCTGCAACTGAAATCACTTCAAAGGCCATAAATTATGTGATTTTTTGTATATATTTATTTGTTTAATAAGTAAATAAATAATGCATATACAAAGAAACAAGTTTAGTCAGTCTGTAGTCGTTATTAGAGATGTGAGCCTAATCGAATGTTTTCAGCACGACACGACACACCTGCCATGTACAGGGTATTGTGATACTGCTCCCTCGCATCAGGCACGATGTGCGTCCCATCTCTAGTGTGTAAACACAGACGGAGGGAGGCAGTGTTTATTATTGAAATGTTAAAATAAAATAAATAAGTGAATGTGAGCGTATGTTAAATTTTTGTGCGACTGGCCTACAGACGTTTTGAATGCGGTTGCTGACGCATTTTATAGGGGTCTTATGATTGTACATATGTATTGTATTTAGATAGGGGTGTGTGCAGGGATGGCGGCTGCTCCACAGACGAGCACATGGGCTGTGACTATCTTATCGAGCGACAACAAACGACAAGCATAAGCTCAAAGCCTGCTTAATCAGTCAGTGCATAATAACGGCGTACAGGTGATTACTGAGAGATGTACATAAGTCGCATACACTATGTATAAGAAGTATGCACCCAACCTCCCCTCAAATTGATATCGATTATATGCATTCATTTATTTAAATGCACTGCACTTGCATTCAATCGATAGGCGTGCAACAGGTTATCGAAATATGTGTACCACTCTTTCCAGTCCTGTTATCGCTGTTGCTGACTACGCACCCACCCACTTACTCATCGCACGATAACATAAGTGAATCGATAACAGTGAGCTGTTTTAACTGCGACTGCAAACAAACGCAGATTTCAAATGCGAAGCATATGCTGCAAATTAGAATTTATATCAAAAACATATGTACACTAGCCAGAAAAACTATGAAGAAGAATTTTTTTGCATCCCAAAATTTTTTGGAAAAAATCGAGGAAAAAAGTTGAAAAATTGACGTTTTTTTGAACTCAAAATATTCAATGGGTACTTAATGGGTTAAGAATATTTTTGCATCATTTAAACGGAATTTGAACGACCTTTCCAAATATATTATTTTTACTGTGATAACTTCACTAACATAGCTGTTAAAGCAAAAATAAGGGTGTACGCATAGTTTTTCTGGCTAGTGTATGTATTCGTGTGTTATCAGCTAATATTACTAAAATCATACTGCGTACAAGCACTATGCAACCGATGACAAATTCGCACGTACAACCAATAATATTTTTAGAGTGTTATTTAATAATAATTTATTGCTAACACAAACGTGTTTAGTCTGATGAAATATCTACATACAGGCATTCATACATACACACACACATATATAGCCTTATCACCACTCTCTCTTTCTCTCCACCACCCACCTTATTGAAAACTATTGTGTACTTTGTTACGGCCAAATCAGTTTTCAATATTATTCGCATTCATTATTGTTATTATTATGATTTGTGATTGTTGCGACTGCTTTTGCTATAGTTGATAACCTCAGGCAGTGTCGCAGTTCTTGTTGCTCTCACAAATTGTTTAGCACTTAATAAGCAACAATTCGTTTGTTTTTAAACAAATTTGATCTACTATCACACTTACAATCATAGCAATATATACTTTATATGGGCATTTCTCCAGAAATGTCAACCAAGCCTAAAAACGAAAAATTGCTCAAAAACTCACATTTTGTGCAATTATGTTCCAAAAATGTGTTCAAGTTATTTATTTAAGCAATATACGCTAGAAGAAATTCAATAGGATGAACATATAGATTCTACATTGGAATAAATTCACTTTTTCCATATTTATGTCCATTTTCTTAAAAATTGATTTCCAAAATGGACCGTTTGTATTTTTTCGATTACACTCAGTAAAATAGTAAGATTGTAACATAAACCATTTTAATACATAGAAATATATTGAAAGTTTAATTTAAAACAAGTATGTAAATCGGCCGCAATATTTAATGCATTCACATATTGAATAAAAAAAAACAAAATAAACACAAACGTAGACGCTGCGTTGTTGTTATTCCTGTTATTCTTATTGCTTTAGCGTTGTCATCTGAGTCATTCACTTGTTGCAGAATTTTGTACCAGATAATAAAATAATTATATACACATGTACAGTATACATCCACAATAACAACACAACATGTGTGTGTGTGTAAACAGTACAGATGTTGTTATGGACGTTCAAAATATTCCAATCAAAAAGTCAACATATCGAAATTTGATAAAAAAAAAAAAGGCCAAAATGTCATTGACTGAGAGAAATGTCAGCTAAATTAAAATTGGTGTGTTAAATACTGCAATAATCAAATTTTGTGCCACCTTGTGTCATGTTCGCATAATCATATTGCAAATAACAGCATATTGCAATTTACAGTGTGCACATGTTATCGATAAAATTACACGGCTTGTGTAACTCTGCCCCTCTATGAGAGTGTGTGTGTGGTGTATGTGTACACAACAGGTGCCTGGCAACTGTGCAAAGGACAAACTTGAAGGTCTTGCCTCAGCGTTGCCATGCCAGCAAAAGGAAACAGTGAAAGAAAAAGAAAAGCTTCCAGCGCTCACTTACCAAATAGAACGTATGAAGGTTGATGCGATAATCACGAGATAACCGGGCAACTGGGCCATATAGAGATATTACATACGTACTTATGCACATATGGCTGAACAGACATACTTAGTATATTATATACATTTGATATACATATCAAGTAAATGCGCACGCAGCGCAAATCCTTCGAGATGATAAAATGTTGGGCAAAGCTTATAGATTCATTTGTATCTATGTATAAACACAAATAGATATGAATGTACATACAGTAGGTCAAGTAATTGTTTTGACAAAAAGAAAAAAGTTCATTTTTCTATATAAAATGATAAAATATTATATGTAAAACTTATACTTATTGTTTGAAATTTGCTGATGGGTCCAGAAAAAAAAAAACAAGATCCATTAAATCTAACTACAGTCGAACTTCCCTAACCCGAAGTTTCTCTAACTCGAACAAAACCGAGTGGCAATAGCGTTTACTAAGCAAATTTCATACAATTCTACTTCCCTAACTCGAACTTCCCTAACTCGAACTTCCCTAACTCGAATTTCTCCCTAACTCGAACAAAAATATTGGCCTGTACTTCTGTAAGTCGAATTTTTCGGGAAAATTCCCAATAAAGTTTGAATATTTTTTCGTTTCTATTTTATGCTTTTGTTACCGACTCGTTTTTATACTTCATATTGATGTACGTTAACATATTTTGATGGAATATGATAGAATATTGCATCAACAATTATTTAGGCTTGTGAAATTGCTATAGGAAAGATGTTCGTAATGCACTTATCTGTCAGCGCATTAGTGTACTTAAATGCTTAAAAATGTTTAAAGAAATATTCAAACTTATTAGTAGTTAAGGAATTTAAAATTAGACCAAATAAATTAAAGTTGCTAAAAATGTGGTTTGTCAGCAAAAAAAATTTTTCATTATATTAAAAAATGAAATATTAATTGTGATGACATTTGAATCGGGAACTTCTTCTTTTGGATACAGCAAAGGAACTAAGAAACCAATTTTAGAGAATATTATCAGGTCTTGAACAAACTGAAATCTTTTTTTGTTGAAAATAACAAGGAAAATTTCTAATTTGAAATGTATTTATGATTGAATGCATTTGTAGTTTCATTTAAAACACTAAAAAAAAAATTTCCTAACTCGAAGTCTCCCTAACTCGAACTTTTTTCCTGGATAATGGTGATTCGAGTTAGGGAAGTTCGACTGTATTTAAATAAATAAAGTACATTTACGTTATTTTTATTTTGTTTTTTTTTGTCAAAGCAGTTACTTGACCTACTGTATGTAAAAGCAATGCGTTTATGTGTGGAATCTGTAAGCACATGATTATTGTTGCCATGGGCGCTTTGGTAGGCGTGGAAAGCATTAAAAATGCCAACTTTATGTAATGTCAACCCCTGACAACGACGCCATTTACTGTTGACCGTTATCACATCAGCAGCAGCAGCAGCAGCAACAACAGCAAACAGCTGCTAACGCACCACCACCATAAACAACAGCCCTGCGTGAACGAACACATAGAACACACACAACCAAACACAACAATGCTACAGCATTGAAGCCAAGTGGCAACACTGAGCTTAATTTTATTGATTTTCCACCCCCTCACCCGACGCACACTGCCAACGATGCTGCCGACGCTGACGACGCAGCTCGAGTACCTGGGCAAAGCAGCGATGCTAAAATTAGAAATTTGTGGGTGTTTAGGAAGCCCAAGTTGTGGGTATGTTTTGTTTCTGCTCCTCTTTGGTAGCCGGCTTCAGTTCACGTAACTTGATTAATTGGGTAAACGGTGAAATGTAGGTAATCGGACACGAATTGACAGGAATTGATTACAATTATCGGGTGCACATATTTCAAATATATATAGCCAAAGCACCAGCTGCACCTGCCAGAAACGCGCTCAAATCCCAAGTCCAGGTAAGGTCAGAAACAAAAAACAAAAAAAAAAGGGCGCTCACTTGCCACTTGCCGGCTGTGGTACAGATGCTGCTACGCTGGCGGCTTACCAGTACATACTCAAAACATACAAACACACACACACACACACTCTTACACTTGAGCCAACGTTTTTTTTGTTGTTTAATGGATCACCGGCTTTTTGCTTGCTTGTTTTGTTGTTGCCCTCTCGTTCGCACTTGTGCTGTTTGCCAATCTATGGCAACCATATATATGTATGTATGTTGCTTGTATTTATGTTTGTAGCTGTGTAGAATGTATGCTGTACATGATTGTGCGTGCGTGTGTGTGTGTGAGCGAGCACAGGTAATTCAGCTTGGCTTGTCGCCTATTGTGAATGCGCTCGCTGGTTTCAATTGAAGGCGACGACGCGTACGCATTAAAACGTGCGTGCGTATATTTAAGGCCTGGCCATATTGATTTTCCATGGCACACTTTAATATATTTTGCACTGCAGATTGCTGCAGCGCTAACAAATATGCTTTTGAGCTAAAATTGATTTCAGGGCTGGGGCGATTTAACAACGAATAACAACAGCAATTTAATGCAAACACAATTTTACACTCACACTCACAAACTTATCTATTCATTAGCGGGTAAATATGCATACATATGCACATGTATAAATAAATAAAATAAACAAAACAGCGTACCGATGACAACGACGGCAACGACGATGCCGCCCCGACATCACGCGACTAATTAATGTTGTTTGTCATTGACATTTCGAACACTTTTGCACTTGTTTATGGATCAGTTTGATATGTTTTAAGTAGTACTTACCTATGTGTGTGTCCTCGATGTGTGATATTAAGTCGCTTAGACTTGGAAACGTTTTAAAACAGCCATTAAATTTGCAGATGTTGATCAGAAACACGGCCATATCACTCGACGCACTCGACTGACTGACTACTGCGAGTTTATGTAATGTGTCACTGTTAGTTGTATGTTATGGTTTTGGCATCTAACTTAACAGATTGGTCGACTGTTATTAACAGCAAGCATTCATTTAGGCCGTACAAATAATGTGAGTTACTTTCTGGCTTTGTAACAAAATCAAAACATTTTGTTATAGCAATATCGGATAAATAATGTTGAATTAGCCGACATTTAAAGTTGAACCAAATACATCGAATCTTTGAAATCGAATTTAACAGTTACTGCTAATTGGCTCCAAATCGCTGTCTCTAACAATCGATAACAAAGTTACAACCGTGGATTGTGGTTATGTAAAGTTGCTTTAAACGAATACTGTTAACTATCGATATATAGTTGCAGCCAACTAATTTTGCGGCATCCTTAAAAATGAATTACTTTTCTTGCATTTGACACCAAAAAAATGCAATATGGGGGTGAAGCGTTCATCGAATTTGATTTGTATTTTTAATTGATGAGCCAGCCGAGATGTGAAGCTTTCTGCCGATTAGTATGTATTTGTGTGATTCCTCCCTGGTTGTCGACACTCACGCACACTTATGCAAAAATGCTGTTATGCAATTGAGGGCTGCAATTATACGAAAAGGAAAAATTGGAATGTCTGGTCAATATAAATCACATTTTAGACATTTGCCAGGGTAAATACGGTTGCTTGGACTACTTACAGCATCCTGTTTTGATTGTGCTGGGTTTAAAGTTGCTCAAATTCCCAGACGATGTGACGACACGACGACGCGTGGCTGTATACGGACCAGGGCTGAATGCGTATTCGATATACAATCGATAAGAAACAAGAACGCTAAGTAACTGTTTTATGTAAATACTTTTATTTTCAGGCAATTTAATAGTTTTTAAAATTGCATAATTTTTTATATTAAATTCACCTATTAAATATCAACAATCCAAAATAGAAATATTAAAATACTGTACTTTTAAATTCTCGCGCCTTTATGTTTCTAATCAACTCTATTCTGAAATTTAAATTGACATTCGAAGCTGTCAAAAATACTTACAATTGTGTTTTTGGTGCATTCCGACAGATCGAATTAAACGTTTGTCAATATCATATTTCTCGTTTTAGTTAATTATTGACAAATCGCGTAATTTGAGGCTGTTAACTTTTGCCGGCAGTGGTTTCCAAGTCTACTTCCAATTCACCACAGCGCAGGTTTGCATTAAGAGCCGATAATTGCATCGGATCCAGAAAATACATTTTGATAAGGCAAGTACTAGCAGTAATATAATCAGATTGAAAACCTTTATATGAGTGCAAAACCTTTTTATGAGTGCTATCAATATGCAATTTGTATTTGTAAAACTTTTTTTTATTTTAAGAATATAAGTTTTTATTTACAAATGCATGTATTATTTTTTGTCAAATTACAATTTCTTATATGATACATATGAATTTTGCTAATATCACACTTATTTTAATAATCTCAATAAATTCAAAACAATGAGCTATTTTAGTTTAGTATACGTTGGGAATACCTTTACTATACCGACAAAAGTAAAGTTATCGAGAAGCATTCCTGCGCGCGCACGCCATCCAGTTTTCTTTCCAGTTCACCACGAAGAGGCTCTTTGCATAGCGATTGTAGGGTAAAGTAAAATTTCGCGTTCAATACGGTTCCACTGTTGTTAAGGGTTTGTTCGAAGTGAGTCCAACGGCGATCTTCCGCTGAAAAGAAAAATGTGGAGCACCCCCCCCGCCCTGCCTGCTGCTGTCACTGGTTGAATAATCAGTGCCAATGAAAAATTTAATTTTCCAAATACGAATTTTCAATTGTGATAAAGTGATAAAGAGTGACCAATGGATATTATGAGAAATTATAATTATCTCGAACGTGTTCAATGTCGCCATCTTGCGGCACATGAACACACATTCACACATACACACACACATTAGATGTCACACGCCCGTGTCGAGAGAACTGTCAGTGTAACTGTGTGTGTGTCGTGTGTCGTAGTGTGCGTTTGCAGATTCGTTGCGTCACTAGAAAAGTTCAACGATTCGAGAAAATCGGTGAAAATTTAAACAAATCAAGTGAAAAGTAATTAATACTTATGAAACGTAATTAAATAGCGCGTCTGTATTAATTGAAAACTGAAAATTCAACGCGGACAGACGACTGCTTCTTAATTACGTAACTTGCAGTCGGGCAGCGGCATTTGGAGAACATTTGAAATTTGCAACAACTACATATATATTCAATATACATACACATACTTACAACCGATCTACATCTATATCTTTTGCAGAGCTCCGTGCGCTTGCTTCAATTTTGTGCGAAACGCCGATTAAAATTCAATTCAAAATGTTCGTGTCGACAGTCTCTCGCATTGCCCCCGTTGCCAGGACCGCGGTAAGTACTATAATTTATGTTGTTTTGAGTGAGATTAACCAAGTTGTGTTTTTGCGTCCCAATAGTTACATAATTTTTCATAGCGGCATTGATTTTTGTTGGTTGTAAAAGAAAAAAAACCTTTGGCTCGACGTGTGGTGACTTGGAATTCCAATGGAAAACGCATACAGTTACATAAGTTGATGGCGACTTTTGAGGTTATGTTTGACTGATTGCAATTATTTTTTTCTCTATCAATGCAATTGAAAACAGATTTTAGCATGTTAAGCAGTTTTGAAACCTTTTTCCCAATTTAATTTGGCAAACTAAAGGCCATTTAAGACTGTCGTAGACATTGTATAACCAGTGGCCAAATCGGTTTGCTGGCTATTGAGGTTAAAACCGGTGGGAAAGCTTTCCAAGCCATTTTGTGTATACATATTCACCATAGATCTTTTAACTATAAATTCCGAAAGTTTTAAAATTTAATTTGTTTTTAAATTGCAACATGACAAAATGACAACAACAACAAATGCGCTTGCCAAAATTGCTTAACGCATTGCATAACTTGGCAATTGAACGGGGAAATGCCACAGACAACAACTTTTATATCTCACTGTGAAACTCAACTCATTTTGTTCTTCTTAGTACATATTACATAACTGTTTTTTTGTTTGTATTTTAAACAATTTCAGCTCCTTGCCAACTCCAAGCAATACTTGCGACCATTGAGCAGCGCCGTCGTCAGCCAGAGCCAAACTTTGGCTGCTCAGAACACAACCCCCGTTGCATTACTGCCACAGATCAGGTCATTCCAGACCTCGCCAGTCACTCGTGACATTGATTCGGCTGCCAAATTCATTGGTGCTGGTGCTGCAACAGTCGGCGTCGCTGGTTCCGGTTCGTATTGGTTACATTCATCATTCATTTCAAGGTGTATTTACTAATAAGGTGACGTTGTCCGATGTGGTGAGGATACAATCATTTTTCACCTCTCTCTCTCCGCTCTCAGAGAGACAAGCGTTTGCAGGCATACTGTCAAATGTTTGTATCCTCGAAAGAGAGCAGCTGTGTTGACAACGTCACCTAATAGTGAATACATCTTGATTCATTTATCTTGTCTGATTCCAAAAATCATGTCTTTGAACTGTTCATCATCTTCAGTCAGTTACAATCTAGCATCTGGGGCACACACAACGAGTATCTGATTACTCCAAATACGCCCCGGGAAGGTCTGAGATTTGGTCAAAGCTCCTTTGTTGCGGAGCTTCATTTCCTAGCAGGAAACTTGTGTAATCACAAGGCGAAAGTACCAGAAATGCTGCAATGTGGTCGTTGCCGACTCGTTGCATTGAAAGCTTTCGTGGCCAGCAATTTTAGTGCGATGTGCTTGCTGCAAACCCCTTAAGGGGGTGCGCAGAACTCAATTCAGACTAATCTGTGACTGACTGGCACCAAAAGATCAGAGATGATAGGCTCAAATGCAATGGCCGCGTTCACCAGAACTAATCAATCAGTAATCATGTATTTTGTTTGTTCGATAACAAAGCATCACAATCACAGAATTTCAGCGTACTGTTTTGGTGATGAATTTTCAGTCATCATAATCACAAAATTTGAAATCATGATTGCTAATCACTGCATTTCACCAGAATAATCATGCAAATTTCATCGATTTTCTGTTGTCGATTTGTTCTGGTGAACACGGACAATGATTCCAACTCATTTTCCACTCATTGCACACAGCTCACTCGATTAATTTGCCAGTGAGCTGAGTGCATTTAATTCGGCATTTGCCGAAGTCTATTTAACTGCATAATATTCGTTTGTCTGTGCAATTTTATTAATCTGTTGACCTTTTTTTCTAATTCTTTCTTATAACGTCGGCAATGGCAACCAATACAACAGGTGCTGGTATCGGATCAGTATTCGGTTCCCTCATCATCGGCTATGCCAGGAACCCATCGTTGAAACAGCAGCTGTTCTCCTACGCCATCTTGGGCTTCGCCCTGTCCGAGGCCATGGGTCTGTTCTGTCTTATGATGGCCTTCCTGCTGCTGTTCGCCTTCTAAGCGTCGCATTCGCATCCTCGTCCGTTTGTTTTCTCGTGCAATTGTGTGCGGTGTGTGTGTGTTGTGAGCGCGCTTGGAATATCATTTCCAATGGTGCAAGCAGCATTTCAGCCGCAAGCAGCGGCAACGAGAAAGCAAAGTTAAGAAGAAGAAGAAACAACAAACAAGCAACATCAACGTTCGTTTTTCGATTATTAATGATAAATAATGATTGATAGCAACAACATCCTGTGTACTATCTAATTATAAAATAACAACAACAACAACATAATATATCTAATTTTGTTTTTAAAAAACATTCGAAATTGTAGTAATCGCATAAACAAGCAACCAACAACAACAACAACATCGCGGACGAAGAAAACACATTGATTTAAGTATAAAACAAAAAAAGGAGCAAAAACACTGGAAAACACTCGGCTAAAGTGGTTAGAAAATAACAGTGGGCAATATAACGAATATACGAATCGAACGATATATGTATAGTGCACATTGCGAACAGTTGCAATTAAACGTAAAATTAATTTTAAAAATTAATGCAAGCTTTTAGGTTCACACAGCCCACATACAAAGTCTACGATCAACATTCACTGCCACCCTACGGTCATTTAACAGAAGGCTGTTAATCGTGTTATCCAACTCTCTCTCTCTCCCAGTGCCTTGGCAACAACATCAGCCGAGGCGGCGGTTAGCACGTGCAACTTTCTTACACAATCGATATCCTGGGGCCGTGGCGTGTATGCAACTGTGTGATTTCTGCTAGTTTTGAGTTTATGTGGCGCGTACTGATAAAGTTTCTTTGAATATTTAAAATGGTTGATTTGTTTTTAAAGACTTTTATTGCCACTTAATATTTATTTTCACGTTGTTGAATTAAGTTGAGTGTTTTCTTGGCTAGAGCAACAAATAATAGGAATTCAAATGATTGTGAAATAAAGGAAAAATGAATACGTTAAAGAAACAAAACCCATTGTTTTAGTTCTTTTGGATTTTCTTTGAATGGGAATTTATTTAAGTATTTCCCTCAATACCCAACTTCCAAATCAACATATAACATCAATTTTTTGTAATAATCCCCATAGTCCTGCTCGTGCCGAAATTTTTCCGTTCAAGCATCTCTTTTGAAGTCGATATTTATCGAATGCAGCACTGATAATTTGACATTCGCTTCGAAAATGTAAACAATGTAAACGAAAATGAATGGCAAAAATATAAAAACAAGCAATTCAAACAGCCAGGTCATGTGAGTAGTAAAAAAGTTAATTGTTTTAAAAATAAGCATTAATTCGTTTATTTTAAATGAATGGGTCAATAAAGGAACTACCAATGACTTTTTTTGTTTTATTTATTTACTTTTTAGCCAGAAACTGCCCTGCTCCTTTCGTGCTTGTCAAGTGCGGCTGTCCAAGTGTTTTCAATGGCACTGTTGTGCACATTTAATTATTTTATATTTACATAAGTACAAATTTGTTCACAATATCGATGCGTGTGAATCTAAACTCCACATCCTACCATCATTCCCAGGCGCTTCCCGAAAATTGAACCGTCTCTTTCGCGCCATTCACCCGTGCAATTCTGTCATTCACCCGACTGAGCATTAGCACCACGCTGTTAAATGTTATCGATAACTTTTATTTTGGCTCACTACGATATATAAACAACAGAATCACATTGTTTGATGGATTTTGCCAAGAAAATCTTAGGAAAATATGGATGGAAAGAAGGCGACGGACTGGGGAAAAACAGCAATGGCATTGCGGCTCCATTGAAAGCTTGTTTAAAGTTCGATAACGCCGGCCTGGGCGTTGATCGTGCCACAGAATTGAACGATCATTGGTGGGAGCGTTGCTTCAACGAGGCGGCGTCAAATGTGACCGTGAAGGTGGAACACAATGGTCAAGTGAGCACAGCACGCAAGGCGGGCGAGGAGGCTGTCGAGATCTCCACCAAAGGCTACTCTGCGCGCAAACTGAAGAAGGCCAAGGACCAGCAGCGGGATGCAGAAGGAGGAGCTGTATACGAGCACTTTCTGAAATCGGCGCTGCTCACCCAGGATGGGGGCGAAGTGATCAACTCGGAACGCATCAAGCCGGAAGACATTGCAGTCGCAAAAGTTCACGTTATGACGGACGATGAATTGTTCAAGGCTTGCGGCGGACGCACCGCCCACAAAGGGGCGCGTCATGGCCTCAAATTGAGTGGGAAACTGGCTCGCTTGGAGCAACAAGAGCGGGAGATGCTCGCCAAGCTGCAGACCAAACAGAATGAAGCCCAAGAAGTGGACACGCCCAAAACCAAAAAGAAGAAACGTAAGAAGGACAAAACGGAGGCAACAGAACTGGAGCAGGAGGATGTGAGTCAGACAGACGAATCAACGACACCTCTTAAGTCCAAAAAGCGCAAGAATGTGGAGACAGTCAATGATGAAACCGAGGAGCCTGTCAATGATGAAACAACGCAGCCTGTCAAGTCCAAAAAAAAGAAAAAGAAGCACAAGGAGACGGAGTAGCTTTTGATGTACATACATACACTACTGGCCAAATTAATAAGTACACTTTTTTTTTAATAAACAAGCTATTGTAAGTCAAGTCTTCGCAGAAACAAAAATATATTTGGAAAGGTCATCTAAATTCCGTTTGAATGATGCATAACTTTCCTTAACCCATTAAGTACCCATTGGAATATTCAAATTTTAAAAAACGTAATTTTTAAAACTTTCCTCGATTTTTTAAAAAAAATGTTGGGATGCAAAAACATTCTTCGAACAATTCTAATAGTGACTGCAAAAAAAATTTTCAAAAATCTTTTCGCTTATATTTTTTATAAATTTTTGAAAACTGCCTAACAGGCACTTATTGTATGAAAATTACGAATAAGTGCCTGTTAGCAGTTTTCAAAAATTTATAAAAAATATAAGCGAAAAGATTTTTGAAAATTTTTTTTTGCAGTCACTCTATAAATTGTTTGAAGAATGTTTTTGCATCCCAACATTTTTTTTAAAAATCGAGGAAAGTTTTAAAAATTACGATTTTTAAAATTTGAATATTTTAATGGGTAATTAATGGGTTAAGGAAAGTTATGCATCATTCAAACGGAATTTAGATGACCTTTCCAAATATATTTTGTTTTCTGCGAAGACTTGACTTACAATAGCTTGATTATTAAAAAAAAGAGTGTACTTATTAATTTGGCCAGTAGTGTACATATACAAAATGTATTTAGTTATAATAAATCCTATGCTGGGGCCATTTAAAATCTACTTGGGGTCACTTAATCATAAGCCTGGTGATAATCATTACTTTCTAGCCTTGGCCTTCATGCGACGCGATTTGCCCATTCGCTTGTTGACCGAGGCGCCAGCCTTGACGCCGCGCTGCCGACGCGTCGACTTCGTGTCCGACTCGAGGCCGGCGGCGGAGGCTTTTGTGTTGCGCTTCAGACCCTTCTTCTTGCCACCGAATCCGAACTTTTTGTTGCGCAGCTTGCGGTTGGCCGCCGTCTGCTTTTGCTTCGACTCCAGTGCCTTGGCGTCCTCCAGGAAGTCCAGATTCTTCAGTTTGCCCTTGCGGAACTTCTTCAGCTTGTCCAGCATTTCCTTCTTCTCAGCCTCGCGCTGTACCTTTGTCTGTTTGGCCAGCATTTTGCCCATCTTGCGTTGCTCCCGAATCTGTTTGATTCGCTCCGATTTCGCCTGTCCCTGTTGCTTGGCCATCAGATTGGCGCGCACCTTCTGCATGTGCTCGTCGGACTTGGCCATTTCGGCGAAGTAGTCGTCGGGACGCCGCGTCTTAATGCCCAGCTCGTGCAGGCGCTGAATGCCTTCGATCGCGGCGCTTTGTGCCTGCCGATGGAACAGCATCTCCCGCTTGAAGTCATTCAGCACGGGATCCTCTTCGGGCCGCACATAGGGTATCTTGGCGTTGCCCTTGAACTGATTGGCCCGTTTCTGTTCGTGTTTCTCCAACTGTACCGCCAGCTCGGGCGCCATTGGCGCCAGACTGTTGACCATGTCCAGGCGTTCCACCCACGGCAGCTCCAGTCGTATGGCCTGTGTCTTGGCCAGCAGCTTGGTCTGCAAGTGCGATCATTAATAGTAGTACCATGTGAATTCAGCACCAATTTCTCTACTCACTATATCATTTATTTTGTCGCGCTGTCCGCTGAACTCCACATTGAGACCGGGCTTCAAATCGCCACGCTCAAATGCCGCTTGCAACTAAACAAAAAAAGGGGTTTATGAGTTATGCTGAGTGGTAATTATCACAGCGTTACGTACCTCAGCATCAGAATTGTCATCAGAATCGAATTCCGAGCCACTCTCTTGCATTTCAAAGTCAGACATGTCTTTAAACTATTTTAATAAATGAATTGGTCATATGAAAACAATGTCAACACGTGCGAGTGGTAGAGTTGTGTCGCTTCGTTCTGAAAAAGTTCAAATGAACGGTTCATTAAGATGAACGAATGGACTTATTCAGTCAATCATAAACTAAACCGATCATTTTGCAGTTGGTCAGTTATTTCTTTAAAAAATTTTTAAATTTCTTAGAGAAATACAATTTAAATATTTTATGTTAGCTGAAAACACCGACGTTTTTCTCGGGCATCGATGCTTTTCAGCACTGGCCTTAAAGTTGGCTTTTAACAGAATCAAGAGTTATTTTATATAATATTTAATTAAGTTAATAATTTATTCTTGGGATTAAAAGTGTATTGATTTGAAATTGTGATGCTACAATAGAATTTATAAGCATGGATAAATACATAAAAAGTAAGTAAAGCAGGATTCTCATTGCTTCGCAATGTGATATCACATTTTGTTATGCTTTATGATGATTTGCGAAATACGTAATAGTTTTTACATTGGCAACACAAAATTTGTGCTTCAGAAAGTTGTGAAAGGCCCGAAAAACAACAATAAAATATTAGCTTTGACGTTTCTGTTTTCACAAATGTGAAAGCTCAATTGAGCTGCTTCAACTTTAACAGGAGTTAACATAGTTTTTATCAAAATTATCTAAACATTATAACAGAATGTGAAAGTGGTTTTTACATTGGACTGTCACATTTTTGTGACTTCACAATTTTGTGACTATGCATTTAGTGTTCACATTGCCTTGTGGCGTTGTGAACAGATTTGTGCAGAGTTTGTAAAGCGTTTGTGACGCAGTGAGAACACACCTTAACATAGAGAATTAATTACATTAATTGGTCTTGGAAAGTGAATTTAAACAAGCAGTGTCGGAAAACATCTATTTTCGATACACAAACGACAAGTTCGATGATTTTCCGGGCACCAAGGCAACTTTGGTCTATTGTGAACGCTGTTAATAACAGCTCAGGAAATGTTATGATTTGAATGCCAAAATGCTAAGAAGAAGAGTTCCCGTTTGAATTGCAAATGCAAAAAATAAGTTTAAGCATTTTTGTGCTGTTTTGAATTGGCTTTTAATTTGTTTTTCGTACATTTTTAATTCGTTTGTTGCATAAAATGTCGAATCTTGCAAATATATACGCGGAATTGCTGCGCAAATATGGCGATAACTACACAATCACTTATAGCCCGCCGCCAAGTTATTTGGTTAAATTAATTGGCGCGCGCGAAGCGGCGGACAAAATAATTTTCATGTACCACGAGAACCGAAAAGGAGCGACAACAACAACGCCCACGAAACTGATATTACGATCGGAGCGACTTGCTGCAACCGATTCGGCACTTGATCTGACTGGAAGTCCATTAAAGGACGATTGTATGGTGGACGCCATTGGCGATCTGTCGATAGACTTGAATATCGTCAATCGAAATCCTTGGAAGCCGGAGGAGGAGTATCATCGAGGTCAGTTGGCGGATAAGGCGCGGGCAATCATCTGCACGGAGCAGTTCCAGCTGGGCGATGGTCTGGGATCCGTTTGGTTCCTGTGCGATGGCAGCGATTTTGGCCAAACGTTGATGCTGCAATATGAATTTAATCCGACGCACTTTTCCCGGGGCATTGTTCAATACTCGGGTGTGCTGCCCTCGTACCTGGTGACATCACAGTCCCTGGTGCGGCAGCATGGCATGGCTGCGGGCACGCCTCTGGAGACGTACATTGAGAACTGCTATCAGGTGAATCCGAACATGATGCTGCGCTTCAACTGGTCAACATCTGCTCCGCTGCCGCTGCTCGTCGATCTCAGTGCATGCAATGTGATCCTTAATCAAACGTTTCGGGTCGGCGACTGTGGTCCATTGACGGATGACTTCTTGAATCAACTGAGGATCTTGGTTTACATCCGCGAGGACATCGTTAGCTACTACAGTGATGAGAAGGCGGGCGTGAGCCGTGATCCGGTTTATCGCTGTGGGAGTGGCATTGACATGGACGAGCTGCGGGAATCGATCAATAAGACGATGACCGAAGTCTCGGGCTTCACTGACGTCTTTACGGACGGTCATGCCGAGAACGATATTGAAGAGGTTGTCCAGCAGGCCAAGCTGCGCCGGGTCACCGATTTAACGGACAAGCTCTGGGAGTTACTTAAATGTATGGATATCAATATAAGCTCTACTTCCTGATTAATTAACTGTGTTGCTTTCCTGCAGGTTGCTCCTCCTATAAGGATCTGAAAATAGCATTTAACCTGCTCTTTCAGTGCGCTGTGCGTTGCAATATTGTGGTAGGTCAACCTTTGGCGTCCGTTCCACCTGTCAATCCGTCTGACATTTCCCTTTACTGCAGAACATGCCCACCAACAAGAATCGATTGGCGGAAATCATATCGAATCTGGCCAACAGTCGTCTGGCCATGCCATGTCTCAGTGGCGCTGAGCCCTTGGAGCTGCTGCTCGAGATAGGTCTGGAAAAGGTTTACAAGGACTATGAGTTCATCTTTACGGAAAGCAAAGTATGCAGCATCAGTTTGCTTAAGGGCGCCGGCACAGCTGCTGAGCCCGATCCATCGAATGATCTGCCCAAGCTGCGTAAATCCCTGCACAATGCTGTGCGCGGTGATGCTGCGGCGAACGGCGGCGCTGGCATGAGGAAGACACTGTTGCATCTCGGCGCTGATAACAAGCAGTCGGGCACAAAGTTCCAGAATGACGACATGTCTGGCTTCAAGAACAGCAGCTTTGATGAGCACGATAGCATGACGTCCATTTCCAAGCTATTCCAAATACATTCAACGCTGGAGCACATCCTGATGATACACATCAATTTGAATTTACCCAATGGTCAGTTAAGGGTTGACTGCTGTGATTTATTCCATACTAATGCTTCCCGTTTCTTTGACAGTTTACGCGGATGTCTGCTCTCAGCTGTTGAGTAAAACCCCAAGGCAATTGGAGGGCATTGATGACCAACTCAGTGATGTGGTGGAAATACAATTGTCGGCGCATTATGTGCGGGAACACTTGGACGGCAAGGATCCACATTCACGGCAAATAATAATGAGATCGCAGAATAAGTTCAGGGAACTCACAACCACATTCTATTTCAATGTGGAAAACATTTGTCCGCCCGAGCTGGCGCAATGTTTTCAATCCGATGGTATGACAATCATTTATCATTTTGAAAGAGTTCGATTAACCATTTGTTTTCCAGACAAGGAACTGGTCAAGGAGCGTACATATCATGCGTGGCTGTATCGCAAAATTCGCACACTTAAGTAGAGTTGATTCCATTGCAAATTGTAATTGAAACATTTTGTATATAAAATAATTGCATAAATATTTGTTCAACAACTGTCGGTTTGCTTGTTTTACAACCTGCTTAAAATCATGTTGACCGAATTCCTACAAGTATAAGCCGTCAGGCACGAGCAGAATTGCCTTGGATTGCTCTCAAGGCTTGAAATCTTTGGATTTTGGATAGTAAGCACCTTCCGCTAACCAATTTGCTTATGTTTTGCTTTCTATATTCTAAACAAAATGCAAAGCAAGGAAATGAGCAGCCAACCAGGCGTATAGTAATGCTACAAATCGGACCTAATGTGATGTGCCCAATGGCCATTGGCCAAAAGAGAAGGTGGTGGCCAAAACCAAAATGTTACAATCCAATTAGCGACTTGCGCCACTTGGTGGCTCTGTCGTTGAATGCTTAACCCGATTGATTTTCAAGTCTCAGACGTGCGTGGAACGCGCTGCGGTTCGGACGTGTTTTTGTGGTGCCTTTGCCAATTTCCAGCGAAAAGATAGCCAATAAAGAGAAAAATAGGAATATTTGGCTTGGACGCGCACGTTTGAAGCCTTGAAAGTGACGCACATCCTGTGTAAAAGAGAAAAGATTTTTTATTTTAGTCGCTGTGCAACGTTTCCGCAGACTTTAAGGCATCCTAATTGAAATTAACTTGCTCTAAATGCCAATTATCGCGAGTGGATAATCCAATTAACAAAATGGTGTGTTGTGACTTAAATTAAATAAAATATTTGCAGCCTCCTCAAAATTTCTAAGATTTTTGTTAGAAGTAAAAAAACGATGACAAAATAATATGAGTAAAATTTAATATTGAAAAAAACCAAAATAAGGATAAAAAACGGAAGAACAAACTTGGAAATCTCAAATTCTAAGACATCTAGTTGGGGAAAATTAACTTTTTTTTTTTGACTCAGTTTGAATTTTTGTAATAAATATTTTATTGATTCTACAAAAATACGTTGTATCATATTTAAATTTCAAAATCGGAACATTAAAAAAACGAAATTAAAAATCGCAAAATTCTGAATTAAATATTTGTGATTTACAATTTTTCTCTTTCTAATGCTAAATTTTAATTTGTATTTCCTTTTTGCAAGTTTCCTAGTTTTTGATTACTAATTTATTATGTTCCAATTTTAATAAGTTTGTCTAATCATATTCTTGTATAAAATGAAAAATTTGATATAAAAATACTAAAATAAGGATAAAAAACGGAAGAAAAATATATCCTTGTAGATAACTAAAATATTTACCAAGAAATTCTTACACAAGAAAACAAATAAGGACATTTGATACGGCAACTTATAGCCTTAAAAGTGCAAGGGTTGAAAAATGTAAATCAGAGGAAAGCCACGAGAAACCCCACAAAAATCTTTGTTCTTTTCACTTTCCCACCTTCAGGATGTTCCAATATCGCCTAGAAAGAAAAATTTAAAATTGAATGCCGTCTTAATTGCATTATCCGCATTATCCTAAGAATAGTTATATTTCCTTATATTTGGGGGTCTTTCAGGGTCTAGAATTTTTCTTCAAATTTGGCTATGCCTTCCTAACCATAACGCTGATCATCATGATCTGGATGTCCTTGGCACGGGCCTCGATGTTCAGTCGCGAGATGGAGGAGACTCGCTATCCACCGTGTACCTATAATGTGATGTGCACGTGCTCCAAATCCGCCACAGATCTCGGCATTGTGCACTGTAAGGATGTGCCGTTTCCCGCACTGCCGCGCATGGTAAACCAATCTAAGGTAGGCTAAAAGGATTTCAAGGATTCCCAGGAGAACAGTTGATAGGTTCAATTTCTGTTAGGTTTTCATGCTGCACATGGAGAATACGGGACTGCGGGAGATTGAGCCCTATTTTTTGCAGTCGACGGGAATGTATCGACTGAAGATTTCGGGTAATCATTTGACTGAAATCCCAGATGACGCCTTCACCGGCTTGGAGCGTTCGTTGTGGGAGCTGATTCTGCCGCAGAATGATCTGGTCGAGATACCCTCAAAGTCGCTGCGTCATCTGCAAAAGCTGCGCATTCTGGATCTGTCTCACAATCACATAACGGCCATCAATCACGATTCGTTTCGCGGCCTGGAGGATTCACTGCAGAGCCTAATTCTGGGCGAGAACTGCATCTCAATGCTGCAGACGCATAGTTTCTCGGGTTTGCTCAACCTAGAGACCTTGGATCTGAGTGGAAATAGTCTGTTCGAAATAGACCCAAATGTTTTTATCGATGGCATGCCGAGATTAACTCGTCTGCTGCTCACGGACAACATTCTATCGGAGATACCCTACGATGCATTGGGTCCGTTGAAGAGTCTTCGCACTTTGGACATATCCCACAATGTCATTTGGTCACTCAGCGGCAATGAGACCTACGATATCAAGGCCAGCACCAAATTGAATCTGGACAATCTGCACTTGGAGTACAATCATATTGAGGTGCTGCCGCCGAATTCCTTCAAGTATTTTGACACTGTTAATCGCACCTTCTTCGATGGCAATCCCATACATACTCTAAAAGTGAGTGTATAATTTTTTTAATTTGATATCACATGAAATCAGCGATCGTAAATAAGAGTTATGAGTCGGAAAAATATAGATTTATTTTTACTTTTTAGGTATTACATTGTTTTTAAATTTTTAGCAGAAATTTTAAAGTTTTGAATTTTTTTTGAATAAACTTTTTTTTTACTTATTAATAAAAATTTAAAACAAAACTAATTTTTATTTAAAGGTTACACCGTAAATAAATTTGAACATTTTAATTTTTATAATAAAATTTGGAAATTCCATTTTTATGTTTAATGCAAATAAGAGTTACATAAAAATTGAAAAAAAACGTTTTTTTTTTCAATTTTTATTATAAAAATTAAAATGTTCAAATTTATTTTATAAAATATTAGCAAATAACTCTTAATTTATAATTTTTGTATAAAACCTATAATCGTTACGATCTCTGCATGACATCTAATACTCTTTCTTGCAGGATGATGCTTTTAAACCGGCTCGCATTCGTGAGATTTATATGCGTTATTGCGGTCTGACGAATATTTCACCAGTGGCCTTTGATAGTTTGGTGAACAGTTTGCAAATTTTGGATCTATCAGGAAACAATTTAACCATGTTGCACCACAAGCTGTTCAATAATTTCGATGTCTTGAGGTAAGTGGTTGTACATAGACTCAAACCTAATCGGATTGTTGGCGCCCATCTGCTGAAATGTGGGGCTTCCCCGTAAGTGTGTGACCTGCTTTTTGAAAAACGGAAACGTGACGACGAAAAGAGGGAAATGAGACAATATAAGAAATAAGCAGCCAACCCTATTAACTCAATCCCCTCTTTTCTCCCCTCTTTCCACCTCTTTCGTTAACAGGGTCATCAGCATGCGTGACAATAAGATCAAAATCCCGAAGCCCACGGAAACCTTTAATGCCATGCATTATACACTGCTAAAACTGGATTTGAGCGGCGATCGCAATGATCCCACCAATCTGCAGACTCTGCGCAAGTAAGTGACCCCAGCACAAATGTCCTGCGCCCCACACACACCCTTTATCCCAAAACAATTTTGTATTTATTTTCAAAAAGTATGACCAGAATGCGAAACATGCGATCGCTTTCAATATCGCGCATGGGCGCCACCACCGTGGGACCCGAGGACTTCAAGGACTTTGGTGTCGAGCTGGAGGATCTGCAGATAACACGGGGCAGTCTGTCCGCTATACAATCCCATGCCTTCAAGCATGTGCGTGGCCTGAAGCGTTTGGATTTCAGCGAGAACGGCATTTCCAGCATTGAGAATGATGCATTCCATGAAGTGGGCTTAACTGATCATCGAATTTAGGTCTTGTCTTAATCTGTTTATTGTTTTCAGATTGGTCACTCGTTGATTTCGCTCAAGATGTCTCATGGTTATTCGGGCAGTGCCTTGCCCGCGGAGCCTTTGAGGCATCTGACATCGCTCCAGGAGCTGGACTTTAGCAACAATCATATAACCAGCATGAGCGATACTAGTTTCCATTTTCTGAAGAACCTGCGACTCTTGGAGCTGCACGATAATCGCATTGAACAGGTCCTGAAGGGCACCTTCCAGGGCGACATTCACTCCAAGCTGGAGGAGATCTCACTGCGTTTCAATCATCTCTCCTCGATCTCGCAACACACATTTTTCGATCTGGAGGCACTGAGAAAATTGCAGCTGGATGATAACAAAATCGACAAGGTTGAAAGACGTGCGTTTATGAATCTGGATGAATTGGAATACCTAAGTCTGAGGGGCAACAAGCTCAACAACTTGGCCGAGGAGTCCTTCCAGAATCTGCCAAAGCTTGAGATTCTGGACATGGCTTTCAATCAGCTGCCCAACTTCAACTTTGACTACTTTGATCAGGTTGGCACTCTGTCCAATTTAAATGTGAACGTCAGCCACAATCAGATCCGGCAACTGATGTCCAATTCCTCCTGGAGTGGACGCAATGAGCATGGTAAGATATTGCACATTTATCTTTTTAAAATATAGTGTATTAATTGAATATCTTTCCAGGCGGCATGTATCACTCGAATATTAAGATCCTCGATCTCTCCCACAATAACATATCCATAATATATCCTGGATATTTCCGGCCCGCTGAGATCTCTTTAACCCATTTGCATCTGGGCTATAATTCACTAATGGTTGGTACTTTAATCAAAAAGTATATATATTTTTATCAATATATTGATTAACTTTTGTCTATAGCTTTAATTTAATATATATTTTATTATCTTACATTTTTTTCTTACCAAATTTAATTTGAATCTTTGACATTAAATAGCCAGCGAAAAAAGTCGCCTTATTAATATGTGGCTCTTGATTAAAAAAAAAATATTTTATTTAATAATTTTATTTTTATTTGGAAGGGTCGCTTAAATTCCGTTTGATTGATGCAAAAAATTCCTGAACCCATTAAGTACCCATTAAAAAATTCGAATTTTTGTGAACGTCTACTTTTTCAACATTTATCCTCGATTTTTTCAAAAAAATATTTTGATGCAAAAAAATTCTATAAACATTTGTAAGAGTAATTTTTTTAATCGAAATATTTTTTTTTAATGATTTTTAATACTAAATCTAAATTTTTTTTTGTATATCTTTATTTTTATATATTTTTTTCTATAATAATTTTTTCTTACTAAATTTAATTTAATTTTAAAAATTACTAAATATGATTTTATTTCAGAACACTACTCGAGATGTGTTTGGAAACATGCCGCATCTGCAGTGGCTTGACCTGAGCTACAACTGGATACACGAGCTGGACTTTGACGCCTTCAAGAATACCAAGCAACTGCAGCTGATCTATTTCGATCACAACCACTTGACCGATATACCGCAGGACATCTTCAAGCCCGTTCAAGGATTGCGCATCGTGGACTTTTCCCACAACAAACTCCGCGGTCTACCCGATAATCTCTTCTACAATGGCGGCATGGAGAAGTGAGTTAATGCAAATGGGTAAACTATGGTCTTTTTTAATGGTTTAATCAATTTTAATTAACAGATTAGATGTTTCGCACAATATGCTCCTGAAGATACCATCCTCCTCGCTCTCCAGCTTGGCTGCCTTGACGCTCTGCGAGTTGCATTTGTCCAACAATTTTATTTCTACCATACACAGCATGGATCTATCAAATAAGTTCAGGGTATGTGAGAACTCAAATAAAAAAAAAGTAAAAGAAATATTATTTATTATAATTAAATCATATACATATATGTTTTCTTAAAAAAATTAAATTAAAAAAAAACTAAAACTTAAATTGTTATAATTATAATATAAAATTTTTTTTTTTTTTATATTTATTTAATTTTTTTAATTTAACAATTAATTCTTTAAATTTCAGTCTCTTCGCTATCTGGACATCTCTTATAACTATTTGCTCCGCATAGATGATGCCGTGTTTGCCACAATGCCAAAACTGGCAGTCTTAGATTTATCTCATAATCGTGATCTTAAGGTCATGGATAAGTCGTTTATGGGTCTAGAGAACTCACTGATTAAACTTGGTCTGGAGAATGTCTCGCTCAGCACAGTGCCTGAAATACGTTTAAAGTATCTGAGGGAATTCCGACTGGGCTACAATGAGCTGCCCTCCATTCCTCAGGAACTCGCACACAACATGAGCAATCTACGCATGTTGGATCTGTCCAATAATGATTTGACCAATGTTCCTCTAATGACACAATCGCTGCCACATTTGCGGTGAGTCTGTCATTCTATAAATCTCATTAAACATTCTAACTGATTTCTTTTTTATAGCCGCCTAATGCTCTCAGGAAATCCGATTACATCGCTCAACAACAACAGCTTCGATGGCGTCAACGAGGATCTTGAAATGCTGGACATATCCAACTTCCGTTTGCACTACTTTGAATACGGTTGTCTTGACTCGCTGCCCCACTTGCGATCCCTTAAACTGACTGCCTATTCGCATGTGGAGCACTTCAACATTGCCCAATTGTTGCGTCATCATCACAACATTCGGGAACTTTGGATTGAGGCACCCCAGCCGTTTACACGCATCGTCAAGAAGGGATCGGGACCCACGCAGGAAATGCAAACTGTGCAGCTTGGAATGCCAACGGATCTGCTGCGGGAGATGGAAGGACATCTGCCTTCCAAACTGACTAATATCACCTTCAGTGGACCGCAATTCACGAATCTCCATGAGCGCATTCTACGGGTGAGTCTTTTAAAAGTATATTTAATATTCAGAGAAGTCAACTTTTAAGAAGCATAAAAATATAAAATGACGAAAAATTACCAACAATTATAAAAAAAAAACTGAAAATAATTTGACGTTTTTTCATGTTCATAAAAAATTTTAAAAAAATGTGTATATTTTTTCGAAGTTTATAAAAACTCAAAGCTCCTTTTTATGATATTTAAACGCAGTCTACTAAAAATTTTGAAAACAAAAAATAAATTAAAAAAAAAATGTTTTTTTTTTGTTTTTTTTTTTGTTTATTAACAGCTTCCATAAAATGTTCAATAATTTTCATTATAAAAACGCAGAGCTTCAACACTTTTTATGATATTTTAATGTTATCTAGATCATCCATGGGTGTCATGAAAATCCTTTTTAAACAACTTTCAGTTCAAAACAAAGAGTGTCAAAGAAATTTATTGTTGATACAGTTTTTAGACTTTGCCATTTTCATTGCGTATTTGAAGTTAATGACGTATAATTCTCTGTGATCCCCTGATTATGATTTTCTATTATTCTATTATTATATATATTCTAAATAAAAATTTACAAACATTTTGTGTAGGGTAAAAGAATTAAACACATAAAAATCGGTCCTGGTAACACAGTATGTATTTATAATATAACCTTCTTAAATCTTTTCATATTTGCTGATTTAGGGCATGCGCTCTCCTTACCTCTATATGCAACTGTTCAACACCTCGTTGCAAGCACTTCCGCCAAACTTCTTCAAGAACATGGGACGAGTACGAAACATTTCACTGGACATTCGCTACAACAATCACAACCTGAAGAAGATACCAAATCCGAATACTGGTGCAGTACCTTATCTGCCAAATAGCGTCTTTCTAACTGATCTTAAGATGTCCAACACGGATCTCAACTGCGATTGCGATTTGGGGTAAGTTCTTAAAGATGTTTTATGTTGGCAATAACTTTATATGGTTTTGTCTCAGTTGGGTGGAGTTCTGGCAACGAAAGCGAAGGCAATATATTTGCTCCTCGCAAACCTGGACCGATACAGTTTTCCGTACATTTATGAATTCACCGTGTCAGGTTTACGGACGTCATAATTGCGATGATCACGACGACGATCTTCGCGAGACGCATTGTGATAACAAAGGCGGTCAACAGCTCTTAGAGGTGCCTATAACTAAAACTTACTTTATTTTTACAATCAATTATAATTCTTTACCTATTACAGGCTTTAAAGTTCGATCTGGAATGTGGCTGGGATAATGCTAGCTGCAAAGAAACTGCCATGGTTATAATATCCGTATGTTTGGTCTTTGTGTTCTGGATGTGACTTCTGTACTGTGCATATAAGACGTCCACCGACTTTTATGATATTCTAGAGCAAGTCTATGGCAGGCAGGTCATCTAAGTTGGTTAGTTGGTTCCTGGCAACTGCCTAGTTTATGGACTGTGCCTGACCATCTATAAATTAAGCGTGATGAGACTTTTTCTTACCTGGTTTTATGTTCTTCGAATCCCGTTTTAGCACTGAATACCCAACAAGTTAACATGTTGCTTTCCAATCTTTAGAGTCCTTTGGTAACGCCTTATATGTAGGAATCCTCATCCTCACCTCACCTCCCCATCAGTATATACCATTTCTAGCACTTAATTCAGTTAATAGTTATTACTTAAATACTCGAATTAGTTTTTTGTATTTTATTGTAGAAATCTCTATATTATCCATCTATAAAATCCTCCGATTTATTACTATTTACATACTTAAGTAAGGTCACTTCGCTGCTTAAACAATTCCAATTGAAAGTCTGTAAAATGTTTCATAAACATAATAAATATTTACGGTAGGTTTAATGGGATTTTCTTTACTTTGTCTAGCATTAAACTTTGGTTTTTTTCCTTTATGGACAAAATTAAAGGCCACCACAACAATTATAAACTTTGCCATAAAGTTTGGACTTTTCTCTATTTTTTTTCGGTCGTATCACACATTTGTTTTATTTTTTTCCCTATTTTTTCCTGTTTTTCCTGGGCTTTTTTTCGGCAGTTTTATTGAGCTAAAGTACTTTGTGATATATGGAGTGGGGCAAGGGATGGTGGCAGCTCACTAAACTTCAAATGGGGCAGCAACAACCTCATCAGCCTCCCGTCTGTGCACTTTGCCGATGCCAGTGGCCGGAGTTGCTGCCTCGGAGCGACCGCAGTACTGGAGCTGTGTGTGTATACAATAAGTTGGATGTGGGTTACATACATATGTATGACTGGGTGGAAGTGTACACAGAGAAAAAATTCGGGATTTCGAAATAAAATCAATTTGTGCGGTGGCAGCCAAATAATTGATTCACATGCGATTTTTTAATTACTTTTCCGCAAATATTTTGACTGATCCCCGATAAGAAATTTTTTTCATGGACTGTTTTTATGCTGAGTGGTTGCAATTTTTGAACGGATATTGAGTTAATTTAACAAATAAATAGTTTACTTAATTTAGCTAAAATCAAGAATTTTATACAGAGTATCCAACTGACACGAATATCAGTATTAGTTACGGTTTCAATAAAGTCAGAAAATTGTAATTTTTTAAAGAAGAATATTTTAGTATATAAATAAAAAATCTTTGATTTAAAAAAGAATCTACTCAATAAGAATTATATTCAAATTAAATATGAGAATCCAAAAATTAGTTTTAAAAACGATGATAACACATCTACAATAAAATTTTGTTTTATGATTTATGATAATTTCGGCTTGAACAATTTCGGGTTTTCTGTTTCGATGTAATCAAATTTTTTTTCGGTTACGGTTTCAGTTACGGTTCCCAATGTCAATCGGTTAATACCGGTTAACGGTTAGGGGTTCGTTCTTAATCCGGGACTTTAAGCTTGAATTTGAGAATGTTTTCTTTCTGTGCACGAGTAAATGTATGTGTGTCCTACCTGCTTGCCAATTAAATTTTCAAAGCGTGGCCGCACAAATGTCCAGGCTCCCATGTTGCGATGCTCCTCCTGGCTCCACACAAAAGCTGTATAATTTTGGGGTAGAACAAGAGAGAGGGAGAGAGAGACAGAGAGAGAGGGAGGATAGTGCAGTGTAATGTAAGGCAGTGTAAAGTGTTGGCCGTTTGGTTATTAACTTGTTTCGCGCCAGTTTATGATGTTCACTTACATTGTACGTTGCCATATTGGGCCAGTTGGGCTCGGAGCTCTTGGACGGGGAAGGGACTGAGGGATTCCAGGCGGACAATGGCCGTATCGTTGGCCTGACGCTTTTGACGCTCCTCAGCCAGGTTGTAGTAGTGTTTGCCACTGCACAGGATGACCTTGCGCACCTGTTCCGGCTGCACGGTGTTATCGCCTGGAAAAGCAAGAGTTTAAGGATTCAACAAAGGAGCAAAGGAGGGTATTCAATCAAGGGACTGCAACACACCAAGAACATTGTAGAACATCGTGCCGGGCTGGAAGTCCTCGTGGGTCGAGGTGGCTGCCGAGAGACGTAGCAGCGTCTTGGGTGCAACAACCACCAACGGTTTGCGGAAGTTTCTGGCGAGCTGGCGGCGCAGGACATGATAGTACTGGGCTGGGGTTGTGGGGTTGACCACATGCACATTGACGGCATCCCCGTCGGGCGTTGTTTCCTTAGAGTCGGTGAGTTGTAGGAAGCGCTCCATGCGGCATGAACTGTGCTCGGAGGCAACACCATCGTAACCATGGGGCAGCAGCATGACCAAAGCATTCGAGTCCATCCATTTGGCTAAAAAGATGTAAATTCCAATTAGGGATCAAGTTTTAAATCGTCAAAAAAAAACCAGTTATCGATACATCGTCAACAAATTTATCAAGCTATAAATCGATTCCGCAATTTCGATATTTTATTACATTACGAATGCTAATGATTTAACAGATCTAATTAAATTTATGGATCGAGCTTAAAATCTAAATGTTTTAATCGTCAAAACAAAAATCGATTTTTCGATATAGTGCCAAAAAATGATCAAATTACTCAAGTACTTAAAAATCGCTTCCGCGAAAATCGAGACTTCGATTTTTCGATTTATTTTTACATCACTAGCTAAAGGATTTGACCTTTTCAGCAAGTCACTCAGAGTAAATTTCTCACTCAGTACTTACTTTCACCAGAGGCTATGAAGGCGTCAATAATGATCTGAGCCCCATTGGCAAAGTCTCCAAATTGAGCCTCCCAGATGATCAGATTTTGTGGATTATCAATGGCCATGCCGTACTCAAAAGCCAGCACCGCCTCCTCCGACAAAATACTGTGTGCCAGCTCCAATTTGCCACCGTTGCCGCCCTTCATATGGTTGAGAGGGATGTGCATATCGTTGGTCTTCTGATCGACCAACATGGCATGGCGATGGGAGAAGGTGCCACGACCCACATCCTCGCCACTGATGCGCACATTGTGGCCCTGATACATGAGACTGCCAATGGCCATTGATTCGGCAGTGGCCCAGTCGATTTTACTGCCAGCTTCCAGTTTCTTTAGTCGTCCTTGGATGTGAGTCTTCAGCAGATGCGGATGCACATTCTATATTGAAAAGAGGTTAGTGATGTAAATTTAAATATTCAATTGAGTTTAATATCGAATATCGACCAAAATATGATATATCTCCAAATAATAGCGATACATACATCGAGTTTTCCTAAAAATTTGTATTATAAAGAACATTATTGTACTTATATACAAAATACACGCGTAAGTTTTTTTTAAATCAAATCAAATTAAAACTTTTCATAAATTCGGGAACGCTGATCTAAGTTCAATTCCATTTTGATTATAGATTCTTCTAAATTCAACATGCATTGAAATTTAATTAGTTTCGTTCAAGAAATCGACTTTTAAGTAAGAGGATCTTTAAGTTTTCGAAAATCTAAGATTTGAAATCTTTAGTTTTATCATTTAATCGAGTCAATGCCATAATAAACTGAACTTAGTTTTGAAAATTAACTAAGTTGAACTTATTAACTTAAGTGAGTAGTCGATTTTTAAAAGTCAAAAAATTATCGAGATAAAGTATAAAAAAATAACACAGCGAGAATCGAGCTGTCGATGTTGTTTTCAACAGTAAAAGATTGTAACTTTATCAGGGGTGCCACAGGAATCGCTTTCGCTTGAATTTGACATAAATTTCAAACATATTTAAGTCAAATTCAAGTGGAAGAGATTTCTGTAGCACACCTGTATATGTCAATTTAACTCACAAAGTCTGCGGGATAAGTCACACTCTGCTGGCCAATCCAGTGGAGTAGACTGTAATCCAAGCCAGTATCCCAGTAAGTAAGTTCATTAGACGGCGCCGATGTCAACCCGGCCCATTGTTTCTCAAAGTAGGATGGCGGCGGTTGATAGGTGGCAGCCAGTGCCATTTCCTCGCCCAAATGAGCCATGTACTTTTCACGCAACTGATTCGCTTGCTCCGCGCTTAAGATGCCTTGACTTGCCAGCTGGGCGGCATAGAGATCGGGCACAGATTTGCGCTGATGAATGATCTGATAGACCAAGGGATTGGTAAATGTTGGATCGTCGAGCTCATTGTGACCCCAGCGTCGGAAGCAGTTGAGATCGATAAAGACGTCCTTGCGGAACTCGCGCTGATAGCGGAACGCCAAGTTGGTAACGCGAGCAACAGCCTCCGGATCGTCGCCGTTGACGTGGAAAACTGGCGCCTGTATGGACTTGGCCAGATCGGAGGAATAAGCCGTCGACCGTCCACGTTCAGCGGGCGTGGTAAATCCCACCTGGTTGTTCACAATCAGATGCAAACTGCCGCCGACTTCAAAGTGCGGCACATAGGCCATATTGAGGCACTCCTGATTGATGCCCTGTCCGGCAAAAGCCGCGTCGCCATGGAGTATTACGTTGAGCACATGCTGACCAAAGGGTCGAGCATTTTCATCGCTGGCAAAGGCGCCATCTCCACGACTCTGCTGCTTGGAACGTGTCTTGCCCATGGCCACCGGATTAGCTGCCTGAACGCAGAAGAAAAACTAGTTTCAGCTCTGGCTAAATTATAGACAAAGTTTAAGGGCTCACCTCAAGATGTGAGGGATTTCGAACCATGCTGAAGTTGATGCTCTTGCCAAGCACTTGCAGCTGCTCGGAAACATCTGCGAAAGATGTAAGTTTGATTAAATTACGCATACGCAGCGTGTGCTCGCCACACCAAAAATAAGAGGAAAATAAAAGAAATTGTAAAGTTTCACTTACGGAAGTGACTTATGACGTCGGACATGGCCTCGACGTCGTCGGCAAACTCCGATACGCCGCTTAGTTTGCGGAAAACTTTTGCCGGCCGCATGTTGAACATTGCCGCTTGCAACGAGGTGCGTCCTCGATGTGGCATCGCCATCACCACGTGCTCGATGTTCGCTGTTGTCGTCGTTTTCACCATAGGTGGTCATGCCAAGGAAGCAGAATTTTGGTAGAAAATCATTTAAGTGCACTCTGATATATGTACGTGTATGAGTAAAAGTTTGTCGCCTCAAGAATGTGTGGAAACAAAGATGATACCACAGTCGACTTTTACAATTAGAAGCTACTTTGTTTTTTGGATAATTGTTTGAATTATAAAATGGAACAGTTTTGTTTGATCTTTCAACATAATTAAAAAGGCGAAAGCGTTTAAAGCAGTATACAAATATTCCTATCTGCATTAATACGAGTATACTATTAGATATCATGAATTTAAGTATATTTTTTTATAGTGTTCTTTTGATACTTCTTTTATTTTTAAAGTCATGAAGATAATGTATTTAATAATGTTTATTGAAACTTTTTTTTTATTTTTAATATCATTCTGATAGTGAATTTCATAGTGTGTTTATTTGACACTTTTTTTTAGATCCATAACTTTTGACTGTTCACCTTTTTTATTTAGTATTTTTATTTTAACTTTTTACTTTATAACTTAACATAACTATGCAATATTTTAAATTTTTTACTGTATTTCCAATATTTCAACCTTTTTTTAATTTATAAACTTGATAAAAGCATTTCATAAAAATACGTATTATTGAATTTTCTCCTCTCGTATTTCTCGTTTTCTTTTCTTATTTAAATTAAATTTTAGAATTTGAAGTGAAATTAAATATTTAAACTGTCATTTCTAAGCCCTCCGATTTTTTGCAAGTTTTAATTTGTCAATCTCTACTTTATATGAGTCTTGCGAGTATTATTGCTATTGCCAATGAATGGACATTTTATAAAGTTAATAATTTTTAAATTTAATCTTCCTTTCTCGAATTCCATAATTTTAGTTTAATTTTATAATTAACAGGGAATTTAAATATTCAAACTGAAACACTTTGAACTTGTGCGAGTTTTAATTTAATATTCTGCTATTTTTATATATTTTGTGAGTATTATTGCTATAAAAAAAAAGATTAGCTTTTGGCAAAGTAAAGCTACTCATCCCCTTGGCTGTATTGGCTAGATGCTTGTGGATGGACTCACCTTGAACGCTGTCGCGTAGAAGTTGCCAGAAGAAGGCCAACATGGATTCGGCACCCTCGCCGCTGTAACGTTTGACCGTGGGATATTTGAGGGCCATGAAATTATCCCATGCCTGTGACTTAATTAGCAGCTCGGCAATTTCGCAGCGCTCCGCTGACTGCAGCTGCTGCTCGTTGAGTGTCTCAAAGTTGCGGGCCAACCATTCGCGCTCCTCCAAATCCTGCACAGGAATGGGAATGGGAATGGGAGTTGGGTTTCAGCTACTATTTTATGTGCTCATTATATGGCTGCTTACCTCGACATAGGCAAACTCAGCACTCGCTGCGCTGCCGCAGTAAATGTCCTTTAGCAGCTGCTCCAGTTGCGCAACATTCTGAACATTTTGGCCATCGCTGGGAGCACTCAAGAGGTTGGCGGTGCGCACCGTTTGCTGCGTCTGCAGTCCATAAAATGCGGGATTTAATTCCTGCAGCTCGCTGTGTTGACAATACAAAAAGAAAGCAAAAAATATACACATAAATATAAATTATATGTATGTTTTCTGTGCTGCGATTGAGTTGGGTGGCCTTTCCTTATACACATATTATTTACCTTTCGCTGTGGGGCTCTTTGATGCTGATAGGATTTACGGCCGCCAATTTGTGTCCGTGCTGGCGAAAGGCCTCGACCCAGCGATAGACGTTGCCCTGTGAGTTCCTTGCCTGCTTCACTTCCTCGGCAACTTAAAAAAAAAACACATGCGTAAACAATATAAATTTTTTCTCGCAGTTATAAATTATTAAAAAAATACGAAAACGAATGCGAACACGATTTCTGGTTGTGCATTGCCACATTTTGAATTTATTGGCATTTTACTTTTATGGCAGATACTTTGGGTTTAGGCCATTGCCTTGACCTTAGTTTGGCGGGCATATTCCTAATTCCGCATGCTTTGTCTTTAATTTATTCTTAAATTATTTTTAATATTATATAAATTATTAAATTTATTTTTATTTATTTGTAAAAATTCTATATATATAAATATTTTATTTTTTTTTATTTTATAAAATAATTTAAAAAGTTTGGTTTGGTTTTTAATAAATAAAATAAAATGAATTATATAATTTAAAATTGCAAATCGAAATTTTGATATTCTTAAGGTATCAAAAATAAAAAAAAATCTACGTATGATTTAAAAGGGTATTATAGCTTCGGTATCATAAGGCTTATCTTTGATATGCACTTATATGTTTGAGATATGGCTCGTTTCGTTTTATTGGGTATTTTACGGTCTTTTCTTTTATTTATTTATTTTTTTGGCCAAGCCGTTGATAGCTTAGGTGTTTATGTGCCAAAGTATTATGCGGATTGCTTCCTATATAAACGCCAGGATTATTGACAGTTTCTTAGACAGCTTACTTGAAAATGCATTAAAACTTGATTTGCTTAACAATTTATTCAATTCCTTTGACAATAAATTGGTGATAAATCAATTTGTTCTGCGCAGAGCTCGAACTGAAATAAAGGACATGCATGCGAAAGGAACACATTGAATGATGAATTATAAATGTGGCGATATATTTCAACAGAAGTGTGTAAATATTATTGAAACGGCGTCGCAAATAGCCAAGAATAATGGATATTGGACAATATGGTATGAGATGGAGCGGACACAGGAGGACAGTGTGCAGGAAGGATGTGACTGAAATCCAAAGAGTGTCCGTGGACTTGACCAATGCCAGTCTGATTGGGATGCCAAGTAAATTAAAACGGAACGGAACAGACACAGCAGCTCAAAGAGTACAGCTCCAACTGATGTCGTCAGTGATGCCAATTACTAGCAGAAACAGGACAAATAGTTATGAAAGTCCAAACTATAAATCGCATTTAAAATCTGTTGGAAAAAGTACTTCTAACAATTATATCGATAGTTATATTTATGGTGAAGCAAAAGCTCTCTGCTCATTAATGATCTGGCCACACTGGCTCAGTTGAACTACTCGTTCTGATCTCTCTCTTTTCATTTGGATGTTGAAGTGACAAGACGTGTTTTGCGAAAGAAATATAAAAGTCAAAACTTAAAATATACTACATTGTGTTATTAATTGGATACGGTATTGGAGGCTCTACAGACGGTCCATTTGGATTACAATTGCAGGAGTTGTATGCAATAGCTGCTGCTAAGTTTTCTGTGGTGGTTCTAGTAAAATAGTGACGCTTGCCGGTCACACACATTCTAATATTTTCTAATAAAACTAAACAATTATTGACACAGAAAATCGAGGTGTCGACCAGTTGTCGAAAAATACCGATAAAAGGAGTTTGATCTGATTTTGTTTTTGAAGTATCAGGTATCAAGGTGCATATGTATTGCATTTTTTAAATAAATACAATTTTGACAAATAATCCATCCGCTTCGAAATCTGTTAAGTTTTGACAAAGTTATGAAAGTTTGAAATGGGTCTGATTTTTTTTTTATTTTGTTTTATTTTTTTTTTTAAATGATGGAAAGTTTTTATTTTTGCGTTTCATTCCGAAGAATTTATAAATACATGCTTGACTAAAATTGACAGCGGGAATCGAACCCATTTTTTTCTATCTGAAAGTTCTAATTATGTGACAGGTCGGCAGCTCTAACCAGTGAGCCACAGGATTTTTTAGATAACAATTTTACAAGTGAAAATTTCGATTTCTTTGGGAAAAACTCGGTGTATCAATATTATTTGGAGATATCTCAACAACTCGATTAAATTTTCGCGACTTTTACATTTTGATATTTTAAACTCGATTCACTGTTTGGATTTCCATCCCACATACATATATGTATGTAATGTAGTGCGACTCCAACAGGTTGTTTCAAACATGTTGCAAGTGCGTATGCAAATAGTTTGACAGTTGCAAGGATCAAACATGTTTGAGTTCGGTTTGCTGCTTTTTGCTTTCACAGTTTTTGTTTTCATAGGTGTCCGCAACAATTCATTTTGTCCGTTTGTTGTTTTTATTGTTGTAGGTGAAGGGTTTGCGGCTTCACTCAAACACGCATTGATAAACTGCCCAGCGGCAACAAGAGCAACAAGAGTTTGAGGGGTCAGCAATGTTGTACGAGTATTTGAGTATATGTACTCTTACATTGATTTATAGCAACACTTGCTTATTTTCTGCTCTAAACGATTCCACTGTTTGTTTGGCTGTCGTTCGACTTATCACAACTGTTTGCCCGTAATGATTGTTATCTCAGCGACAGGAAATTTTAAAGTATTAGATTAAAATGGCACAGATTAAACGACTTTATTTTAGCACAATTCACTTTCAGGTATAACTTAATAAGTACTTTATAAGTTACCTTCGAAAACACGCTTGTTGATGGGTCGATAGCCCCAGACGCCTTTCTTGCTGTGATAGCCGCGTTGTGGGCGTGTCTGTGCGCCCAACAGGCCGGCAAGTTTTCTCTCCGAATTCACAAAGTGGCGTAGCATTTTAATTGGTTTATTCAATCTTTGTTATTATGACGGCAGCTTCTGCCTTCTGCGACTTTTCCGTTGTCAACTGCAGCTGCTCGCGTTCGACCCAGAACTGAAACTCACTCCGTCTGCTTCTTCAAATCAGACCCCCTGGACTTAGCTATGCTGATAAGCAAACTGATCAGCAGACCAAGTTGAGACAAGCAATCAATTTCACTCTATTCCAGGCGCTCTCGTTCTCTTTTGCTCTCTCTACAAATGTATCTATATCTTGACCATTGAGTTAAATGTGAGACGCAAGAATATTTGTGTTGTTATTCTCATTGATAGTTTATTTTTATTTCTGCATGAGCATTGAGCGTGCTTTTATTAGACAGCAGATACTTTGTTTTGTTCGATGTTCGATGCTCGATCTGTATTGCAGTGATGCCAAATTGGCTTTTTTTCGGATAGATTTGTCTGATTTTTAACTGCTTCAGCCGAGAAAAATCTCAAACAGCTTCTATCCGAAATTCTGGCCTTTTTTAGTGTCAATTGACCATGTTAGGATTTTTTAAATTTCTTTTATGTTCCTACAAATTGATCATCTAAAAATAAAGTGGCATCCCTTTTTGTATGTTGATTTCGATATTTTTTGCAATCGAAAGTTGAGCAAAGTGCGGTTGCTTGTTCATAATTGTGAGAAAATGCCCAAAGAAACTTATAAGTAAAAAAATGTCGAGACTCTGTCGGCAATAACCCTTTTTCAGAGCTGGTTTCTTTCGCTCTGACTCCTTTATCGTTGCCTTGGTCAAACGCTGAAGTAAAGAGGGTGTTGTCATTCGTACAACTTGCCTGACAAATGTTAAGCTTATAGGCACCATGGCGACGTACAATGCCAACAAAAAAAATGAAGACGAAATAATCATTGAAGAGACCTTAAAACTATTAAATTAAAAAAAAAAAATAATAAAAAAAATTTGGCCTATTTTCTGTCTTATTTTTTAGTTGTTTTAGCCTTTTTTCCCTATTATTTTTGGTCGTTTTGTCTTATTTTTTCAAAAAATGTTTGGCATCACTGCTGTATTGTCGTCTCTTTTGAGCAAAACGTTTAGCATTGCATACTTTTAGGCTGTACATTTAAAGCAGTAATTAAGTTAGACCATGTTTATTAAAAAATATGAAAGCAGACGACATAAAACATTTACATTGATTTTTTACTGCATGACGTTACAAATATTTTCGTACGATTCAATTAGTATCTAAATGGAACTACACTTTAGTCAAACTTTTTAAAATTATTAAATTGATTTAACATAGCATAGCTTCTCATTGATGCTGAAAGGAAAACTTTGTGTAATAATCGTTACAATATTGTATATCACTTCTGTTTTAGATGATTAAGCAAATGAAACTAGTCATTAATATACAATTTATGCATTTGTGCATGATATATTCATTTAAGCTTAAATATCTTAAATTACTAAAATGAAAATGATTCTGAAGATGAAGTTTTTGTGAAATTCTAAGTATTGGACACTGTGGAATGTCCACATTTCGTTTTAAATTTAATTTGATTGAAATTTCCACACTCAGAGCTAGCAAACAACTCTCTTGCAAACATATTGCATTTCAAATTGAATTAAATGCTAAATTTGATTTGTGCAGTTTTCAGGATTTTAAAGCTCAGAATTTAGACTAGATATTGCTTTGTTGGGCTTTCATTTGAAAATGAAATGTATGAGTTTGTTTGTGTGATTTTTGCATTTTGTCGCAATGAAGTGCACAAAATTCACGTGCTGCATTCATTCATTTATAAAACAAAAGCCAGAGCGGAAATGCCGCCTTATTGTCAATTATGGCTCATTGTCTATAATTATAATGGGACTCTAATGTGGCCAACGCCTTTCGAGCACTGTCCATTGAATTGATGACAAGGAAGACTGGTGATTAACTGTAATGGAAATGAATCACAAATCGTAATGTAGACAAAGATAACACAGCAAGAGAGAGACCAAAAGAGAGAGAGTGAGAGAGAGTTTAGAAACGGCAGAGCATTAAATAAACAATAGAATTTGGAAACTGGCAACTTGCACAATACGCCGACCAACGAAAATCGACTGAAGACCTGGCCAACAAAATGTAGAGCGCCAAAAGGAATGCGTTATCAGTGCGTGGTGGGGTTTTAATGATAAGATAATAGAGCGAAGCATAAAACAGATAACGGCGACATTTCACAATCGAAAAAAAACGTTGACAGGTGAGGCAGTTTACAGGTTTTGGCAACGCCCCGACTTCAGTCCTAACTGAGCGTGGCACCGAATCGAACGTATTTTCTGGCTTTAAAGGTTGGTTGGTAAACTGGTGAAGAAATAGTGTTCAGTGCGATAAGAATAATAATGATAATAACGCTGATAAGCCTCATAAGTTGATGATGTCATCAAGTGAAAAACTCTTCGATTGTGGAAAAACACAAAGAAAATTCAACAATTCAAATGTTAGCATTAATTCTAGTGTCCATTGCATAATTTGCATTCCTTTTTTGTGTCATTTTTACAGTGAGCCACGCATAAATACGTAACGAAACGAATCAAAACGAATACGAATCAAATATATAATAGAATTAGGTGATAGAAGGCCAATAAAGTGAGAATGCGCTTTAAACTGTTTGTGGTTTGTGCGCTGGCCTGCGGCTTTATGGCCTATGTCCTGGCCAACGAGAATGTCTCAACGGAAGTGGAAGATCTATTGCCCGCGAATAAAGCACCCAAAATTGCACAAGCTGCCGAATTTGTCGAGATACCCGTGGATGTGCCCAAAAAGCTGACACCCGCTGACAAAAAGGTTGAAAAAGTGTCTCCCCAAATATCCGCATCCGCACCAGTATCCGCACCAGCAGCCGCACCTGTAGCAGCTAAACTGAGTCCGGAGGTCAAGCCAGCTGTGAAAGTGGCGGTGACGCCACAGAAATTGATGCCTGTTGCCTCCAGTCGTGGCACTGATGACATTCTAACCGTTGCTGGCCTAAAGCCACAGCCAATGTCCGGTGCCATGGTTATGCCATTTGAATACCTTGGCGAGCTGTACGATGTGGACAACAGTGGCTACAATTGGGGTAAGTTGAAGAGTCGTGAATCAGTTCAAAAAATTACTCATACGAAGCGTTGACTGTTGACTGCGTTGGTTTATCTTATCAACAGTCGCTGCTTACCAATATTTGCTCGATAACTTGTTCGACTTTTGGCGACGCAACCCCAACAGGTGTGTGTGTGTGTATGTTAGCTCTCAACTCTCTCAACATACATACAACCATGATAAGATAAAGCACATAGTATTCTGGTATTAAAAGCTAACGATTGTTTTGTTTTTGCTTTCCAAACAAAACAAGTGACTGTCACTGAGAGCATTGAGCAGAGTTTTACAATCATTGGAAGTATTTAAGGCGGTTCTTTATTTAGTTAACGGGTTTTTATGGCATGCTTCCAATGTATGATTCAGTTTACAGCAATTGTGATACACGATAGTGAGCCTTGTAATCGAAATGAATGCTACGAGTATATAAAATAAGTATTCGTGAATGCATTAGTCAGTGCGCTGATTACACACATTTATTAAATATGGTTATATAAAGGCCTGCAAATCAAATATTTTTTCTCTTTTCTTATCAGTCTATCGACATTCATATGAATCTTATATCCTTTAGCAATAATTAGTCAATAGCAGTCTGAATCATCGTTTTTTTAAGAATACTAAATTCTAAGAAGTACACGTATATTAATATTTATCTCTGAGCTAAACATTGGGATAAATTTTTAAGAATTCTAAGACTTAAATTTATTTGAAATATGTCTGGACATTTACGAAAAAGATTTGTTTTTTTTTTAACTCTAAAAATTTGGATTGATTATCGGGGCTCTATACGAATTTTTTCAGTGAAATCAAATGTTTTGGGGTTTTTTAATTATCTTAATGCTGAGTGGTTGCCATTTTATCCATTTTTCAAAAATATCCTGAATATTTACCTAAAAAAAACATGCTAAGACTAAGAATTTGTAACATGAATTCTAGAATGATTTTCTTTTCCGCGTAGGTGTGTGGATATTTTTTTAAATTTCAGTTTTTGCAATTTATGTATTTTTTCGTATGTTTCGGGACGGGTTCCTTAAATTTCTAAAAATGTTGATTTGTTGGTTTTCTTCTCAATGAGATTTAAATTTTCTCACATAATAATTTTTTGGTGTGATAAAATCTAAATCTTCGTCTCTTTTGAATAGTTTTAGATATAAGAGAAAGTCAGAGATTTGTTTTTTCAATTTCATTTTATTTCTTATGTTAAACATGGCGTAAGGTTAATATATATGACTAATATCTAATTGTTAGGGTATCTCTAGGAGCTTGCACTAAATTAATAAGTCAACCTGGTCGAATGTTAAATGTCGAGTGTTCTTAATTGCATTCCTATGCACTCATTGAAATGCGTTGTTCGTATTCGGCAATGCGGAGTCGCACGGGCACCACCAGACTCAGATCCTCCATCATGGCATGGCGTTGTGGTTTCAGTGTCGCATTCGCATTCGAGTTTTGACGTGCGATGGTGGCCCGGGATTTCTCCATGGATGGCTTGCGGCGCAGTGAACATTTCCGTTGCATCTGGCCCGTTGTGGGTGTGGCAAACTGATGCTGATGCTGCACGGAATCAATGATTGGTGTGGCACTCAGACGTTTGGGTTTCGGTGGCGGCACTTGTCCGTTGGATGCCGTGGATGCCACATTCATTGGCCGGCTTGAGCGTAACAGGGAAATGAAGCGATTGTTGTTGTTGTTACTGTTATGGCCAAAGCCTCGAGCGGATTCGTAGGTGTTGGTTAGTTTGTTAAAGAAGTTGATTTTGTCGCTAACACTGCGTGTGGTTTCATCGCCGTGGGTTTCGGGCTCGTGGTTGGCACTGAATGTGCCATCTAGTTGGGTTGTTCTTGTTTCTGGTTGTTGTTGTTGTGGTTCCTCCACATCGGAGGCGTTGCTGCGCTTGGACATCTCCAGTACCTTTTCGCGCAGTTCCATGGACCAGCGCTTCTGCGACTTGTGCAATTGGGGCCGCAGCGCCAACGGCTTTGGACTGTTCACAGCATCTGGATTAGTAATTGCCAATGCCAGTTCGCTGGTGAAGCGTGGTGTTCTGGCTTGTTGCTTGGCCAACGGCAGTGGCGTCGAGGTAATGGCTGGCGTCGTTCCCGTGCCCATTCCATCCTCATCGATGTCCATTTCAAGCTCACTGAAGCTGGACGCGCTCATTGCCGGCACTGCTGCGGGCAATTTGTAGTTGTAGAATTGAAAATTGAACGTGCTCAAACTCATCTCGAGGTCCTTTCGCTCTGGCGTTGCAAAACTGAATGTGTTGCCTTGGAAGGAGTCGACTAGTTTATATACGCAAAGCTGTCTACCTGCGTCCCAGGCGATCAGGTAGTTTGCGGTGGCCTAAAAAGTTGCCCAGATTAATGCGATCATAAAATCCTTACCCTAAACTTGACTTGCTATCCCGATGCATTCCAAGAATTTTCGCTGCCTGTCCGCACAAAAAATAAATTGCAAATATTTCCAGTGAATTGCAACCCGAGCACGCGAATTTTGCGTATTTTCCGCGCACCAATTTTCCCGAACCGCGATGGGCAGGACCATAAATCAGTCAAAGTGCCCGGGCAGCTCTGCGGCTAATCCTCCGTCCGCCCGCCCGTCCTGTTCTTACCGTCTGTTACCCAAAAAGGATTAGCGTGCTACGATAATATTTTATGGCCTGACAACTCTCAACACTGATTCATAAATAGATTATAAACTCAAAAACTGATCCACAATGCGACAGCTGGTTTGAAAAAAAAGCAACTGCAAAGATTTTTATTAGCCCTCAACTCTGAGCTGGACTTTAGGTATTCGCCACACTCGCCATGACAGTGAATCAACTGACTATTAATTAGCCAACAGCTGTCATCGACAATTATAGCGCATTATACACGACTCAGACTCAGAATTCGCAATTGAAAAGCACTCTCAATACTCGCGTAATTGATGGCTAAAAGAGTTCAGTTCACTTTAATGGATAAAAAATGATGCCTCATTGCAAATTGATGCATTAATTGCCGGTTGGATGGACATGGAAACAATGCCATTGTCACAAGGCCTTTTAATGCAATATTAAGTACGCAATTAAATTATAATATTTCATTAAGTGGGATAATGCAGCACAGAGCTGAGCTATAAATTTTCATATTTTTAGATTAGCTCAGCTTTACGTAAAGTAATTTAATTGGCATTTATTTGTTAAGCAGTCGACTCAATTTAAATACTAATTAAATATTAAAGAGCTGCAGAAAATATTTTCACTACTGCTTAGTAGTTTAAAATGTTTTTTTGTCTGGCGTCGACAAACTATTTATATGTAAAATACCAAAAAAAAAAAATAGTTGTAAAATTCCAGGTAAAAGTAAAAAAGATAAAATTGAAAGTATTTGAAAGTTTGACTTGCAGGAAAAGGTCTTAAATAAATTTTATATTAAATAATGTTTAACAAAGAAGAAATATAATCAAGGGAAAACTAAATGAAGTATTTGATATAATTTAGGCAAAGAATTTGTACTGAAAATGGTAAAGAAATCTTAAGATGACTTCACGTAAAAAATTCTTATGTAAGAATTATAAGGCAAACTTCAATATCTATAAAAATCATTAGGAGATTAAGCACAAACGTAAATAAATTAGAGATCCTATTCGAATAAAATATCTTTTTCAAATAAAGTGTAACTTTGACATATTCCAACGACACCTTAAAAATGAAATTTTTAAAATATGAAAAAATCAATGAATTTAAGATCCTATTTAAAGTCAATATCTATATTTTATGTATGGAATTTCTTCATCTTTTTCCAACGAGTTCTTAAACCACAAAAGATTAAAAATCATCAGTGGCATTTCAAATACAATTTGGATTACAAACTTGCACTGATTTCTTGTAGCCAAAACTAAGAGACGCTTGGCAATTGGTCAGCTTAAATTGCCTTTAAAAAACCAACGCCACAAGCAGCAACAAAAAGAAATTAGCAAGAAAAATGTCTAGTAAAAAAAACGAAGAGAATGCAGGAAGCTAACAAAATAAGAGGAGAAGCAAAGAGAACACACGGAAAATGGTAGCTGGCAAGTTAGCAAAGCTGAAATGAATATTAACTGTGACCTTTAATAGCTAAGTGCACAAGCAGCCGGAGGGGGAAAGAGAGAGACAAAGAGGGAGACAGAGTGCGAAGTTGCAAGCACGAGGCAGCAGCAATTTTGTAAGTGAGTCAGCAGGAAGCTGCAACAACTAAGGATGGCTAGAAAAGTGGAATGAAGGAGAGAGAGAGAGAGGAGAAACGAAGACAAGAGGCTGGCGAAGATTGCAGGGCAACTGCAAAGTTTTAAGTTTATGTGCATCCGGCCTAAATTGAAATGTTGGGGAATAAAATGTGTGGGCTTTTTGCGGAATTGAAATGCGTAATCTCCGAGGATTAGGTGTTGAAATTGTGAAATGATTATAATTGCGCTTTGCCGTTGACTTGAATTTAATGTGTACTTATCGTTCGTTACGTGCTACGTGTGTGTGTGTATTGCAGATCCCAACAACAATGTGGCGCCACCGGATACGCCCTCAACCGCAGCTGGTGGCTATACAATTACCCCCGCCCGTCTCGCCGAGCTGCGCAGCAATTTCATGTACTGGTTCTATGACAAGGACAACTATGGCGGCCGTGGCGACTATCAGTTCGACATTCACGCCTCGATGACGCAGCTGCACAAGAATCTGAACTTTCAGATGCCCTTCTATGGCTTCCGTTTCAACTACACGCGGGTAAGTCGACCTCAAACTAGATGAATTATCTTCTCTGATGACTCACTCAATATATCTTGCTTACAGTTGTCGCTCAATGGCTACTTGGAGTTCTCAGATCCGCCAGAGTATCTCACCTATCCATTGGTGTTTCCCATCAAGGACTGGCCCTATAAACGGGATCCCTCGTTCATGGGCATCTTCTTCAGCAAATGCCGTGTGGGCAGAATTTATCCCTCCGATCTCGACCAGCGCACGCCTGGCGTCTACTTCCGGTGAGTTAGATTCCGAGTATATAGTACATATATCTATTTGCTTCCGTCATGTGCTGCTCGTTTGCATTTATAATCACAATTATTGTTAGATTCCACTGTCATTTGCATACTTAAAATCACTTCAGGCTAAACAAACACACATTCAAAACACTTTTTCTCCTTTTTTTTCCTTTCCCAAGTTGCACACATTGTGCGCCATGTTTTCAATGGTCGAGCTCCATTTCCGCTTGCACATTGTGTGCGTGTATTTGTGCCTCGTATTCACGTATTCGCATCGTCTGCTCGTTGTTATTGTTTCTGACTAGTTACTGTCATTTATTGCCGCAGCATTTTTGCATTGTTTGCACCACAGCCACCACCTGATTCTGGCCCTGACTCTGACTCTGGCTTTTTCTGTGTGCTGTTCCGCTATCTGCCTTCCATTTGTTACCCAGTGAGCTGTCAGTGTCGCTGATTTCAGCAACAGTCATTTATGCGTGCATCCATTTCAAAATGGCGCCGACACAGGCCCCAGATATGTGGCAATAGAGATACAAAGCTGGCTAGCTAAAACACAAAAATGGCTAATTGCAAAGGGTAAATGTGGACAAAATACCAGTATTCATATAAATCGAGGCTAAACTTTAAAACTATTGATTGGCAAGATGTAATCAGATATAAAATCAATGCCAAACTTTGTCAAACGTTTTATAATCTTCGAATTTCTTAAATCGAATACAAACTATTTGATTCAATTACGCGTGTTCATTTCCTTCTTCGGAAGTACTTTGATAGATCTAAATGATTTTTTCAGTAAACTAAATTGTTTGAGGCTTTTTGGCTATTTTAGCAGTAATATCCTAAATAAATACTTAAAAAATACAATTTAAAATTAAGAATTTTAAAACTCGTGTGATTAAAATGATATTTTATTCTGTGTAGCAGATGCAAATCTTATGGATTCTGTTTTCTGTCCACAAAATACAAATTAAAAGAACCTACAAGTCTGTGATTTTATCATCGAAGTTCTCAGTTATCATTTTGTTTTCGCTACATAATAAAATCGGCTGACATTAAATAAATCAAATCTTTGGTTTATAGTAAAAAGACTAGCTAGTTTTGGCTCAAATAAATATCTATGGGCATCGCCTGCATCACTGCTGGCACCTGATATCGATGTCAGCTCAAACCCATCACGTATACGAGCCAATTTCATTATGTCGACGCCATCGGGGACTTTGGTTGTGACTCTGGTTGAGGCTCAGGTTTTAGCTCGGGCTATTGCATTTTTCATGGCCATTAAAGTGGAGTATCGTTGGCAAATTGGAAACCCAATTCCACGTTTGCTCATCTCCATTGTTGTGGGTTGTTATGGTTTAGGTGCATGTATTACATAACGCTCATTTGGTATTTTGTTTTTACTAATTCTGGAATAATTAAATTCACTTGTGACTGCACATTTCCTAAAACTTTTCATGGCACATGCACAGAATTATGCTATCAGCTTTACTTTTGCTGTTTATGCAAATGAATATTCAGTTTTGTATGCTTTTGTTTTGCCACAAATACTCTTTCAACTTTTTGGAGCCCCCAGCTTTGTATTGTAATGACCAAAAACAGGGACAAGAGAAAGTGAAAAAGGAAGAAGTACAAATTGTATTAATTAGCCGCATACACTTAAAGTTGGCGCAGAACATTGCTATTTGTTGTCTTTATATGAAATTTTTTTTTTTACTTTCGTTTGCTGTATGCTGAAGAGCATTTAACACATTGAAAACGAGGAAAATTTCAACCCTTTGTGGCATGATTTATTGGCCTATGTTTCCCCAAAGTGATAAAAAAAACACATAGAGCCCATACATAACTTTGAAATGTTGTGACGGTCATAGTCTGTATAGTCTGATTTAGAGTAATTGTTTTGACAAAATTTTCATATATTTTTTTTTTTTTATCTAAAATATGAAAAATAAAATATGTGATTTTTTTTATTTTGTTAAAAAGATTACTTGAATAATTTTTTAATTTAATGAAATATTTTTTGCAAAGACCTTTCAACAATTTTGTAGCCCACGCGAGCAACTCTAGCTTCCCATTTCCGCGAGTTGTTGCCAAGTTCGCACTTGGCCAAGTGGATGTCCACTGAACGACAAATTGGTGCGACAAAGCAATTAACGGACTGTAAATCGCATTTGTGAAGAGTGAAAAACACTCAGGAAAAAAAGGTGAAAAGTGCAAAGCGGCAAATATGACAATAGGAGTAGCTACGGCACGTTCATAGTTCATAGCATTCGCTTAGATGTCGAACAATATGTCAAACTAGCAGTTGAAATGTTTGAAGGGCAACGAATTCGTGGTTTGGGTTTGAGTTTGGCCAGTTGCTTGGTTGGGCTTGGACGGTTTCACATTCTGACATTTAATTGTCTTGGCAAAAATGCTGGTCGAAACTTTGATGTGTGTGTCTGTGTGTGTGTGTGTGTGTGTCTGTGTGTGAGGGTGGCCATTGGTTGGAATTTAATTTAAATAACTTTGCATGAAGAGCAGCAGGAGAATTCACCAAGCAGCGCAACAGCGAACGTTGTAATGGAAGCTGTGTAAATTCCAGTTGCCTTACAGCATTTACCCCCCTTTCAACACATACTTCTACTTACCCACATAAATTTAATTACACGCTCATTGTTAACACTGCGTACAGGATTAGCTGAAGTGGTAAAGCGTGGAAAGTTGGTTGGCAGCTGCATTACGCATACGCCACGAAAGTCTTTTAATGTCAGCTTGACCAATAAAATTCGTAATTAAAGTGTGATTTTTTAATAGGCTTCTGAAATAATATAAGTACATAGTTCTTAAAAGCATCAAATAAATCGAAAATTAGTTGCCTGTTTAATGCAGTTAACACCATACATATATCATATATAATATATATTGAATGAATCAATTGAATATGCTGAATACATTCTGCTAATTACATAATGTTAGTATTTATATCGATATGTTCTGCTTAAAATACATAGATCTTTAAAGACACATTTTATCTCTTTTAAGTTCATGCATTTGCTACACATTGAGTGATAAATTAAAGGGCAACCACTCTGTTAGGGTATGCAAAAATTATTGTCTTTGCTGGCAAAACTTCCTCAAAAGTGTTTGTTAAGCGTTCAAGTGTGTAAATCAGCGGCGTTGAGCTTTTAATTGTTGTTTGCCAAGGGCAAACGGAACAACAGAGAGAGAGAATTTCAATTGGGCGTGGGAGCAACCCTAATGGGCGTGGTGTAATTAAAACATTATGTTGTTGGGCGTTGCACGTTTATTCCACAATTAAACTGGCCAACTGGACTGTGGGTCCAACATGCAGCCTTATGATGTATCTGTCTGTCCATCTGTCTGCAGTTAAACTCTCTCTCTCTTTGGTCTTATTCAGTTTTGCATCTATTTAAATTTTCATGCTAACACTTAAGTTGATCAACTTTCAACTAACTTTATCTGCATCTCCATCTCTCCGCTGTTGGCCTATTTTGTTGAACTATTTTCTTTTACGATTGCAATTCTCTTTTGGCCCAAGTCGAAGTATTCCTGCAGCGTATATGCAATTTTCGCCATTTTCTTTAAGTATGGCCATTGTTTCACTTTCATGTACACACACAGACGGAAAGATGAAATTGGGCCAAAAAAGTAAAAGAAAAGTTAGACAGAGACGAGTCGACGACGACGACGACGAGAACAAAAGAGTATGTCGGGACTGTTTCATGCAAAACTGTGAAAAAGGCATTTTAACCCAAAATGCAGACAAAACTGTGTGGCGGTCGCGGCGGTGACGACGGCGCCCGAATGTATGCAATAAAGTACATAATGGCGTAGTTCAAGAGCTGGCAAGCCAGCGGGGAGGGAGGGAGGTGGACCGGGGGGGGGGGTTGCAGTGGAAAAGGAGGAATGGAGGTGGTTTGCCTGAAAGAGACGCTGGTTGACGACTCACAAAACGAGCAGCCCGACGTGTTTATATATGAGCCTTGTGAATTTCCATTACTTTTGTTACGCACTGTCTCTGTGTGTGACTGTGTGTATTCTGTATGTGTATGTGTGTGAGTGTATATTTAGCTTTTAGCTTACTTTTCACGTGGAACTCGTTCTGGGCTGATTTTGGCTGCTGCGCGCGCATTTGTAGGCTGTGTGACAATTTTTCCTTTTATTATTTTTCTGCCGTTTATTTTTTTGTATTTTTTTTGTCTATTTTGGCTTGAATGTCAATTGCAGACATTTAAAGTTTCATGGCAAAGGCAGCTGAGTATTGAGCTCAGGTGGTGGGTGGGGTGCAAAACAAATGATAAACTATCCAAATGCATGTGCATGTGTCTTATCTATCTATGTGTGTGTGTGTGTGTGTGTTTGTGTGTGCTCAGTTGTCTCTTTGTGGCATGAGGTTTTTACTATGTGGTTTTTGTGTTCTTTTCCTTTTATATAATTTATACCCAGCAAGTAAAATACAGAAAATGCAAGGGATATATTTTTAATTTATATATTCTTCTAATTACTTCTTAAATCCTATTGATTGAAGCATGTGTCAAACTCAGAAAAACAGCTGCCTTTTCAAAATAGCTTTCATTTTATATTTGCAGGGTATACCATAGTGCAATACTTTAGACACATTCATATGCAATTTGTTTGTGCTGTATGGTTTCAATTTTAACATCCTGCTGGTACTTTTTGCGGTCTTATGTGCTGGCCTTTTTTGGCTGTTGGCTGTTGGTTGTTGGCTAACAATGTCGACAGCATGTGTTTTCAGTCAGTTGAGACTAAAATGCAATTTATTTTCGATTGCCAGCTGCTGTCAGTTATAATTTATGAGGGCCCTAATTGCATCAAAATACATACTAGGCAAAGGAGGTGTTCCAGTTAAATAGACTGATGAACAGACAGACAAACAGACAAGTATTCGTACTCGTATTCTGTTAACAATATAATATGATGCCAATTTGTATATTATAAGCATTTATTGAAATTTATTTGCCATGCGTTTTGCGCGTTGAATTGTAAATAAATAAATGTTGCTCATACGCCACATGGAACGACACAGCTGTGTGATAAATGCGCACATTCATGAATGTTCATGAATATACTCAGAATGTTGCCCAGTTGCTGTTCACTTTGACTGGCTGCTGTGTTTGCTTTACTCGTATTCGTAGTTTTTACCCATTGCAATGAATAAATAAATTGTTGGCTGGTTGCATAAATGCAAATATCGTATACACATTTATCAATGTTGCAACTTTCATTCAACACATACTGCACAAACAGCAAACAATTCGATTTTTTTCTCATTCGCTTCGTTTGCCATAAATATTTGCAATTTCCTTTAATTGCAATCATTTTTTGTTTGTTTGCTTTTTTGTCTTTTGTGAGTGAAAAGTTTCAAATACCTGCAAATGAAATAAAATGTATATTTTATTGTCAACATCAATTATTCAATGTAGCAATTATTATAAATAATAAATATAAACCCTTAGTTAGTTAGAGCAATTAGGCTTTTTCTTACTAAATTTTTGTCTTACTTCTGTTGCTGAAAATTGATAAATTGCTGTATTGCAATTGATACAAAATATTCTCAGAATAGGAGGGTATTTTAACTGAATTTATATTGTTTTTCTATTTGTCTTCTGAAACTCAAAATTCTTCATGATACATACAATAATTTGCAAGTCTTAAATTGAGGAAAAGCAACGTATGAAAGAACGAGAAAATTCCTTTTACATGTGGCATTGAATAATGAATAATTAAAGCACATAAATCATACGCCACGTTGCCAGAAACCACTTGAAAGTGTGCGCACAGAAAGAGAGAGAGAAAAAGGAAGAGAGAACAGCGAAAAATACAGAAAAAATCTGTATTAAATTATGGACAAAAAAATATTTAAAAATCAGCAGACTGATTTATATGCCAAACATCACATCCATTTATCTTCATACAGAGAGAACTCAGAGATGCCTTTGGAGCATGACCTGCCATTGATTTGATTTTAGCATTAGACTCATACTCGCACTCAAACTTGTCTAAATTCCGTATCTGCATACTTACAGCGTCGTACGTGATCTGATGGGACGCACCGACCGCTTCGGAGTGGAGGTGAGGGAGCGCACCATGTGGGACATACGAACTGGAGTTGTTGGAGCTGATACTTTTGTGCCCAAGCACGTGGTGATCGCCACCTGGAAGAACGTCTCCTTTGCCGGCGGCATTGACAACTCTCTCTTTACGGTAAGTTGCAAACGGACTGCTGTGGCTTTAACTTATGTCTCATTTGCCATACAGACAAACACCTTTCAAATGGTTCTTGCCACCGATGAGGTCTACACGTATGCCATCTGGAACTATGCGGTGCTTAATTGGTTGTCCCACACAGAAGCTGGCGGTGATACCACCAAGGGCGAGGGCGGCACTCCGGCATATGTAAGTAATAACTTTTGATATTTCGAGGTAGTCGACGCACCTAATTAAACACTCGACACAAAAGTAAATTCACTTACACTTTCACACAACAACATAGCATACATTTAAGTTTGTTGGGCACAAAGCACGCGAATCACAAGAAATGACGACGCCATTTCCATTAATGGTTGCCACGCAATCCAAAAGTTTCCATTGCTTTTCACAGTTTCACTTTTTGAATCACATTTGAGTATGTTCGCATTTAATGCATTCGTTGAATGTTATAATTTGTGTTGCAAACTGAAAATTAACTCAACGTGATGCAATGCCATTTTCTTGTTTTTCCCTCTTATGTGGGGCAGTTGACGGTATATATTCCTTAAAAATTAAATTGTAAAATAATAACTAAGAAAGTATTTTTTAATAAACATAATAATAATGAAATAAATAACAGCTGACACTTAATGGGATTCTAAATCTAAAACTGTTCCCGGAATCCCATTATTATTTAATGTACATTAGTTCCCTTATATTTAAAGAATAATTTTAAATAACTACAATTATCACTTGAATATTTTCTACCTATTAGTTAGTCATTTAAAATTTCAATTACATAAAATACATTTTTATAATTTTTATCATTTATATTAATTGTTTTTATCTTTTGTATGAACTAATGCAGGGTATCCTGCAGTTGAGTTAACTTAAAGCCGACACAGTTTGTTGCTCATGTACTTTTTGATTATTGCAACTTATATTAATTAGCACCACCAGTTAGAACTTTACCTACACGATTCCAAATTGTTGTGCAAATTAACTTTGCAATTTGTGCAAAAGTTGCAAATTGCACAAGCCGGACACTTGTTTATAATCTAATTAAAATTCAAATTATTACCACATGCAATTAGACAAATAGAGGGAGGGGTTAGAGAGAGAGAGAGTGAGTAAATAGAGAGAGATAAACTTACATAAATTGTGTTTTATTTGCAGGTTGGTTTCAATGCTGGCAACGGAACTCAGGCCTATGAGTATAAGCCATACAGCCAGAACATGGTAATACGCGACTTGGCCAACAGGGGATGGGGCAATGGATTCCCCGGCAGGCATATTTTCCGCATTGACGAGCAAATTCTGATTGGCTCTTGTAACAAGGATATAGGTGCGTATACGTGATTTACCGAATTGATCTGCATTTATTTCTAAACTAATACCACTTTTAACCGATAGATGCCGCTTTGCTGCCACTGACATTTGCCCCGGAGTCTGGCAACATGTTGGGTGGTCAGGTTGTCAACATAACCGGGCCCTGTTTCGATCCGAATATCCGTGTGACTTGTCACTTTGATACGGAATCTGTGCTGGGCACGTATGTGGATAGGAATCGTGTGATCTGCGTCCAGCCCTTCCTCAAGGCGGAGGGTTACATCCGCTTCCAGATCTCGGTGGGCACACAGCGGTTCAAATGGCGTGGCAAGTACTTTGTGGAGACACCGGCAGCGGCCACCGAGAAGATCTTCTTTGCCACCGATGATGTGCACAAGCGGAACCCGAAAGAGATTCGCATTACGTGGAGTGCCTTCAATTTGACCTCCAATTCGAATGCCAATGTCATGATTTCACTGTGGGGCTATCGTGAAACCAAAATCGAACCCCAACTGGAATATATTGATGTCATCGAGGCCAGTTACACCAACACGGGCAGCTATGTGATCACGCCCTCCAATTACCTCACTCGCCACAACATCAACAATGACATGCAGTTTGGCTTCCTCCAGATCAATCTGACCCAACCCGAACAATACTCCGGCCTGGCGCTCAGTCCGTAAGTGCTGCACTAAGTGCTGATGTTATCCATTATACGCCACGTTGTCCACACTGCACTCTGTTCACTGTTTATTATGTTTTAATTGACTTTTAGTTGTATCAGCTGCCTTTGCCCCTTGTGTCGTTCATATTTTTATTCAATTTGCAACAGCAATTTCCAAAGAGCTGCCTGTGTCAACACTATATTATAGATAGACAGACCTTCCTGCCTTGGGGACCAATCAGTTTTGCCATGACTCCGTAGGATGGTAGTGTGTAATTACAGGCAATGGCTAATCAATAGCTTAGCGAAATGTGTTTTCGATGGCCACAGTCACTTGCCATTTAGCTGAAAGTGTTGCGACGTTGTTATCGCAACGTTCTACCTCATTTGCATAGATTGGCTGAAACCCTTGTCTTAATTTACTACCTCACTGTCTTAAGTACCCTGTATCTGCTTTGAATTGTTGCCAATGTTTAAGACATGCTGACTTATAATAACTTGACATTAATTTTTCTTTTAACTCCTCTCATTTATACTTTGTTTAAGTACAGCGCAGGATATTTTCTAGTCGAGCATTCTTGCTTGCTAATTTTTTACTGCGCTTGGTAATTATTTCGCACTTAAACTGAAAGTATTTCTAGCTGCTGAATTCTCATAAAGAGTGGCTATAATAAAAATTACAACAACTAGCTGAGGAAATTCTCACTCGAAATGCAATATAAATACTGCGAATAATAGAAATAGCTCGAAATATTTTTGCTGTATAATCGAGTTTGCTGAATTTTTAATGATTATTTTCGCCGACTTTTGTTAAGTTTTATGCATTTAATGTTAGAATTTAAATTCGCAGCGAATTTCTTCTTTATTTTTTTTGTGGAATTGGCACAATTGGCAGCTGTGTTTCCAACAGGCTAAAATTCTTATGCTTGGGATTTGAGTTTATTATACCTTTGGGTGTCGTTACTTTTACTTTGGACCACGCGGCTTGTACAAATTTTAAACACGCCAGTATTTTAGTATTTAATTTGTCTTTAATGAGAAATAGATTTAATTTTTTATTCAAAATTCTCATATGATGCAGAATGTTTAGAAAAGTCTTTTTCGATTAGTGAGTGCAATGGAAAATTTATTTATTTATAGATCGTATGCTAGAGTTAGTTGACTGACATGGCCTATGATTATTGTCAATGGATAAAATTAACTATATAAATATTTTGTTGTATTAATCCTGTAGAGTCCTTTGGTCACGTCCAATTCCATTGGCCTGGTATATGGCGCCCCAGTGGGAGCAGAAACATGGCAAGCGCTGGCCCCGTGCTCTATGTGATAATTGGATACGCGCGGATCGATTCCTCAGGTAAGTGAAGACTTTGAATAATGGCAAAGCTACAGGTTGAGCAAACTATTGATCTAGTTTAAAAATAAATTAAAAAAATATCAAAACAAAAATCTAGTTGTAGGGATGTAAATAAAATAAAAATTATCGAGTCAAAGAACCTGAAAATCGCTTCCGCAAAAATCGAATTGTCGATGTATTTTACATCACAAATTTTAATGATTAACATGCGAATAACATACCTACATTTGTATACATATAGATGTTAAGCCTCTGTCCAAAATTCTTCTATACTAAATGAGCACTTGAAAGATCTAACCCATTTTATTGGTTAAGTTTTAAAATGAAAAGTTAAAATCGTAATCAAAAATCGAGTTGTCAATATATCGGCAATAAGTTTCGAGTTAAAGTACCTAAATATCGAGTTGTCGATTATTCGATATATTTTTAAATCACTTACTGAGTAATGCCACTTTATATAATACAGAAACTTTGCTGCCGACCTGCCGCTGTGTCCCTGCACCCTGGAACAGGCTGTGCTGGACAAGGGTCGCTTCCGGCCGGATCGTGAGTGCGACAAGGACTCGAATCCCAGCTGTCTGCGTCATCGTGGCGCCATTCATTGTGTGGTCAGCGGAACGCCAGTGTAAGCATTCAATCGGAACATCACTTAAATCTTTGAAATCTTTTCATATTCACATCCATCCATTATCTTCTGGTGTAGTGCCCAGGGTGCTGAGCAGCAGTGTTGCTACGATCGCTACGGTTTCCTGATGCTGACCTATGATCAGATGTGGGGCTCGCGTCCACGTCGTATCCACAACCTGGGCAAGATGCCGTGGAATGAGGCCAGCAAGGTGCCCTCGTTGTCCATGTGGTTCCACGATATGCGTCCCTTTTACTCCTGCTGCTTCTGGCAGGAGGAACAGGCGGTGGGCTGTGAAACCTATCGCTTCGAGCGTCGTCCTACGCAGGATTGTGTCGCCTATCAGGCACCGGGCATTGCCGGCGTCTTTGGTGATCCCCATTTGATAACCTTCGATGGCAGTGCCTACACCTTCAATGGACTGGGTGAGTTTGTCTTGACGCGCAGCACAGATCAAAGCGAACGCTTCGAGGTCCAGGGACGCTTCGAGCAGCTGCCTCCGAACTACTACGGCCAGGTGATGGCCACCCAACTAACGGCAGTGGCCATGAGGGGCAATACCACCACCACAATCGAGGTGCGTCTGCGTCCCCTTCACGCTCGTTGGCGCTACCGTCTCGATGTCTTGGCCGATGGCCGCAAGGTTTACTTTGATCGCGAGAGCTTGAAGTTCCAGCACTTTGATGGAGTAACGGTATACACTCCCACCACCCTGCTGAATCAGTCCCAGGTTGTGGTGCAGTTCGACGCTGGCGTTGGCGTCGAGATTGTCGAGAACGAGGGCTTCATGACGGGTCGTGTTTTCCTGCCCTGGAAGTTTATTAACAAAACCGCGGGACTGTTTGGCAATTGGAGCTTCAATCCGATGGATGACTTCACGCTGCCCAATGGCCAGGTGGCCTCCATCAATCTCAATGATCAGCGCAGCCTGTACAACAACTTTGGCCTCAAGTGGATGCTCACGGATCGCGATGTGCCCAAGGTGGGTGCGGCTCTGTTCACGCGGGAATTTGGACGCATGGCCAGCTACTATTCGAACGCCTCCTTCCTGCCCAACTTTGTGATGGATCCGGCCGACTTCCTGCCCTCCAATCGCAGCTACGATCTGGAGCGTGCCGAGGAACTGTGCGGCGAGTGTTCACAGTGTCAATACGATTATGCGATGACCCTCAATCGGGATCTGGCGCACTTCACCAAGAACTACTACGACAGTTTGGTCAATATGCAGGCGGAGAATGCTCAGTGAGTAAAACCAAATTTTTTTATTATTTGTCTATAATTATTTTTTATATATTATATTAAAAAAATAATTAATAGGGTATATTGTATTCGTTAAAATGTATGTAACAGGGAGAAGAACGCATCTTCGATTTTATAAAGTTATATACAAAAAACTTAAAAAATTCAGTTTCACGATTAAAAAATAATTATAAAAAGTTGTAAGCAAAAAGTTAAAAAAATTATTCTGCTACATTCAAGATTTGTTTCAATCCCAATTATATCAATAAGTACTAGTTTTAGTTTTAGAAGATGTAGAAATAGATACCTTGAAAAATGTGAAAAACAAAGAAAACGTTAAAATAAGAAAAGAGACAAAGAAATCAATAGTAAGATAGTGTAATAGAATAAATAGAGAAAGAGAAGTTTCAGGTCCTGCAAATTAATTGTAGTCAGAAAGTTTTCTAAAAATGAATTAACAGCAGAAACTTTACAGAAAGTTTACAGAGAGTTCTGTGAAGAAAATTCGATAAAAAGAATTATATTATATTATTATCAAAGATAAGCTAATAATCCTCGACTTCTTCGACTACTTACAGACGCGTGGTATCCTGCGGTGTGCTGCAAACTCCGCGCTTCGGTCGCAAGCTGAGCTTTGACTTCATGCCCGGAGCAAAGGTGGCATTTGAGTGCAACGAGGGATTCATTTTGGTGGGCGATCAGCGTCGTGAATGCCTCTCGAGTGGTCTGTGGAATTTACCCGAATATGGCTATACCGAGTGTCTGCGTAAGTTTGAATCTTAGTTTTAATGTGTCCTTGTGTCCTTTTGCCTGCTTTGCTCACCGTCAGCCTGTGTGCTGCTCTCTTTGACCTCCTCTTTTTGACCTCCTCCTCCTCGTACAGGTGAAGTGTATTACACGCGTCGGGTCGCTTTCATAGCAATTGGCATTATCATACTCGTTATATGCCCACTGATGCTGTGCATCGTTTGCGGCGTCTATCGCTATCGTCAGAAGCAGCTGAAGGAGGATCCCCATTGGCAGATGCCCGTTTTGCCCCGCTCCCGTGCGGGCTCCGCTCGCAATTTGCGCACGCTGAACTATGACCCCGAGGACGATAGCGATACCGATGCGAGCACGCTGAAAAAAAGTAGGTCCTACGATAAAGTATATCGCACGAACGAACCATTACCCGGCAAACCGCAAATTGATTTTCCAGCTAAGAAATGGGATCTGGATGAGAACGATGAGGACGTGACATCATCGGAAGGTAGTGATAATAGAACTAGCACTAAACTTGCCAAGGACATTTCCTACATTAATCAAACTAACTCCGTTGCCCACGCAACAGGTGAGAAACCGAAGCAATCTGGACGTCGCTCCCTCCGCTCTGGCTCCACCAACGAACTGAATCACGAGGCCGACCATGCTGAGGACGATGACTTCGATGAGGGCGATGTGCACACGGGCACACTGCATCCAGCCGGCTACCATCATCCGCTCTCGCCGGAGGAGGCCGACCAGCTGCATCGGGAGCAATACAGTCCCACATTCAGTGGTGTCGATAGTCGCACCAGCGCCGCCAGCTCCATCAACTACAACCCTCAGCAGGCGGCGGGTCAGAATCGCTTTGGAGGCGTCCCAGTGTTGCCCAATAACACGCAATACTACAATAGGCCGCCGTCGGGCGTGCCACAGGCGGCAGCTGCAACGGCAACGGCCACGCCCATGCGCATTGCGCCCACGCTGCCTGGCACACAGCTGACGCAGGACAGCGGATTGCCCTCACCCCCGCCCCTACCGCATGCCACATCGCCAACGCCATCGGTGCAAAAGTCCACAGAGGTTTAGGACTTGACATTTAACCAACTCACACATTTACCATTTAACACATACACATATATGTTACATACATACATTTGCCTAATATGCACAGGCTACCAAGTTCAAATTTGTATAACTAATGTCATACGTATCTATTATACTTAATAATTATTGTTTAACTTTTGCTAATTGCCCACCTGTCATCGTAATTGTTTTTGTTTCACTTCGACCATGACTTTGCAATTATCACCAGCTACAAAACTATAAATAGTACATAACATAAATATTTATCAAATAGCCCGGGAATATGTACAAAACACACATACATTTATGTATTTACCATATTAATATTTAAACAACTCATGAACAATCCAAAACATTTGTTTTGCATTTTGTAAATTTCCTGTAACAATTTTCAGTTTTATCAATTGTAAAGTTCATCATTTAAATAAACAAATAAAATAACTTGTTAATACTTACCATTAAATCAATATGTTAAATTCGCCAACCATTTTCAGCGTGCTCAGATAATGCCAATTGTTACATGAAAGTTGACACTTCGCTCAGTTTTTGCATTTTTAAATTGGAAGTTTTCATACAGAACCTGCCTTAGAGTTATCCAGCGAATGCCTGTCAATTTTCTGTAATAATTTGCATAACGAGCGAAACCAAATTGCATTCACAATTTACACTATGCAGCACCTTTCAGTTCAGTTCAGTTACAGTTTCAGATTTTGTTAGATTGTTATAAATTTCTGTTTATGAATTTATCAAATTATTTGAATAATTTTACACAGCAAAATATCATCATCATTAAAAAATAATCAAATTACATTTGCTTCTCTTATAACCAATCAATTTTTTTTCCGAATCAATTTTCATTTAAATACATTTTACAAAATAAAGTTTTTATCTTCAGCTCATGCTTTTCATATTATATATAAAAGATATCAAAATTCTTGTATATATCAATGCTGAACTGATAATTTCAATATAAAATGTTTAAGATTTTTAAAAAAATTGATTTTTTTAAGCTTATAGGATATGGAAAGTAAAATTTCATAAAAATATATTGATTACAATAGATAAATAACATTTTTTATATTTTTAATCAATATTAGCAACATATTTTTAATAGACTGTGTTTACCAAGAGCCTTAGCATATGTTTGATTTTTAAAGTAATTTTCTCAGATTAATTTGGCTTGTAGCATAGTGTAATGTGCATTGCAGTGCAAAGTGAATGCCAGGAAGTGTACGAGTAGAAAGAAGCAATAGGGCCAAAGCCAGAGACATTAATCTTGAGCCAACTGTCACGTGTTTTGCCCACGCCCAAAACCCAATGCCCCTCCAACTGTAGCTCGTCCTGGGAGCATGGAAAATGTATTGTGTGCATTACGCTGTTGTCAATCAATCTTGAGCAAATTGATGGACAAGTTGCCGTTACTTATGTGCGAGTGTGTGTGTGTGTGTGTGTGAGTGTGAACATGAGACTAAGTGTGTGTTTTTGTGTGTGTGTGGGTAGTTGTCTGTCACGGTTTGAAATTCTCACAGAATGACGATGCGCTCAAAAGTAGGCAACTAGTTTTATGATCTAGATGCCAAAATGGATTGCCCATGAAAGTCTTACCGCTTGATTAATTTATGAATACCATTTTTCAAATGGCAAAACATCATTTGGCCGCATTCCATTTACCTTTTGTCTATGCCAACTGCACCTTTATCTAACGCCCTTGCAGGTCACGAAGAGCATTCGGCACGCGTGGCGAGCATTTCCCTTGGAATGGTGCTTCTTATTGTGATTCCTTGTCTGCTGCTGCTTGTGTGTGGTGCAAACTATTGGATACGCGAGCGAATTGCCAGGGAGGAGGCCGAAGCAGCCGCTGCCCTGCTGCCCAAGTCCAAATGGAAGCGACCATAACAAAAGGGGTGCAAAATGGGAACAGGAATGAGAACCAGAAGATGTGATTATCACCCAAATGAGGCGAATAATGTGAATCATTTGATGGGATTTATCCGTGTGGTTGTGAGAGCTGCTCATGGTTTAATAAACTTTAGCTTTAAGTTTAAGCTGTGCAAACAGTAACTTCAGTTGTATATTTATTATTAATAAAATAATATAAATAATAAATTATAATATAATAATAAAAGTTCCCTCAGATAAATAAATTTGTAAACTTTGCATGTAGTGTTCAGGGTTTCAATAAGATATCTTTTTTTATTCATACTTTTAGGTTACATATGTGTTTACAGTATTATATCATAGTTTTAACATATTTAACATTTACACATTACAAATAGCAGGACAGAGAGAGAGGGGGAAGAGAAAGTAGCAGTGAAAGAGAGAGAACAGTGTGAATTCAGCATATCTTTGTAATTTACAATACATCTTATTGAATTCTCAATCATCTCCCAACTCTATTAACACTTTGAACTGAGACGCTATCCAACAATGTAAATTTGCATCTTATAAGCTAAAATTTAATACGTGACTTACAAGAACTTTCAGCTGAACAGGTTAGTATCTAATAGATTATCGTGTATTTGTATCTTATTGGATTTTTCTGTATGTGGATATTGTGTGTGGTTATAATGCTTTATTTTCTCTGAAATGTGATGGCTTAAGAACTATAAAGCTATTTTCAGTTTAAGTATAGATTTGTCTTTCTAACACTTATATACGCGTCCGTATATATTGCCGATAGATTCAATAGATGTACATCAAATTTTCACAAACAAATACACATACATAAGTAAGTATTAACTCTTGATCTGTTCTTCTTGTAATATTTGGATGAGCTTCTCTTTAATTAATCTAGTTGAGTTTAGGACTTTTATTACAATGATTACTTTGGTTCATATTTATACATATACATATAAATATTTATATATATGATATTTCTTTGGTTTTTTTTAGTTATCTGGTTATCTGGTTATTTACTTGTTTTAGAGTACTTTTTGGTGCAGTTGATTTGCTAACTTTTGTTTTGCTTGTTGTGGTCAATTGCCCTGTATATTAGTTAGTTTGTGTAAAACAGATCTGCAATTAGTTAGAGGTAAGTAAGCCCCCTCCTACCTTCTATTCATTTACTCATTCATGTACTTTTATGTATATTTTTGCTACAGTTGTTGGTGCCTTTTGTGGTATACTTAGGTTTAGTTTTCAAGTTCAGCTTAAATAAATATACATATTCCAAAAAACTTTGTGGATTAGAATGTTTGCCTTACATCGTTTGTTCATAGATATTTTGTACAGTTCTTGTTCGTAAGAATACTTTTTGGGAAGAATCATTAATGTACTATGAGTACATTTAAGTTGTATAATTAGAATTATGTTATGTGTGTAGTGCCTACATAAATTACATCTATAGTACAAAGCACAAAAAGTTCAGCCTAAGAAACCATCACAAAGTAGAAAAATAAATATTAACACATTTAGTTTTTTTTATTCACAAACACTCGATAAGCTTTACGAATAATCATTAAACTCAATTTTTTTGTTTATACAGGTAAGACATTCATATTTCACATTCATTAAACATTCTTCTCTATTAACTAAATACAACAGCTTGGGATTCCTTTTTTGCATCGGCTACATTTCTGATTTCTGAAAATATAATAAAAGTACAATATTCAAGCTTAATAGGTGAATAAAAAAACAACATATTGTAATTCATTTAATGAGTTTTATACTTTAAAAAGTACCACAAAAATTGATTAAAAATTGACGTAAAAATTTTAGTTCAGATTCAAATTTGTTGTCCAAACTTTCGAGACGTTCCGTGAAAATATGAGAATGAAGGTTAAGCGAAGAGAGCCAGAGAAAAAGCCTTTTTTATTTACTAGAAATTGAGAATTATGTAAATGAAAAGTTCATTAAGTTTTCAGCTTGAATGTCACACAGTCTGCCATAAAATGCGGTTAAATAAAAAATCAAAGTCCAAGAAGTCGTCGCCTTACATTTGCGCACCATTGAGTTTGTTTGTTTTGGTTTGGTTTCGGTTTTGTTATTCTCTTTTATTTTCTTTTTTATTTTTTTTTGGCTTCTATGCGCATGCAATTCAATTTGAACCCTTTACGGGCAATTACGTTTGCCAAGCCGAACTGGACTTGGACTGGCTTGGCTAACAGTGTCAATGTCAAAGTTGAAACCTGGCCGCATTGTGGCAACTTTAGCTGCCTTGTTTTGTATGCCAACTGCGTGGGCCAGAAAGCAAACTACAAAGGCGCAAAACAACTTTTGATTGCCAAAAAACCAAGCTCACCGTTATCTGCTCTTTCGGTCTTTGGTCTCTGACTCCCATAGAAAATTAAAAATTGCAATCACGTAAACATCTAGAGAGCTCAAAGGTCTGCCAAAGGACGATTATTTATCTGGCAAAAGCGAGCTAAAGATTTTTATGGTTTCTTCTATGGTCTCACTCTCTTGCGGTCAAATGCTAAATACGAGTTGCAAATAAATTCAATTTGGTAAAAAGCAAACAAAAAACACATAAAATGCATGTTCAAGTATATGTTAAATAAATAAATAATTTAAAGTTTAACAATTGCTGGCATTTAAATTTGTGAAGAATGCGGGGAGAGAGAAAATCTGTTGATCGTAATTGCACATGCATGTAAACTGTAAGCTGTTGACAAGCACTCACACCCATTACACACACACACACAGCCAACACACAACCACACACAAACATAGTGACACGCTAAGCAATTTAACAATTTTACGGACAATTAAACAACAACATTCTGTCCAGTTTTGGCTGCTCACAGGACGCTGTAAGCTCGTACTTTGTGTGAGGCCTGGGACTGTCATTGAATTGGCTTAAATGTACTTGGCCTGCTCTCTCTCTACATAAACTATCGATTAGTTTAATGCGCAAAAATACGAGCAAACTTTGAGCTCACGAGCGGGCGGACAAAAGGTTGTCCCTGGCTCAGCCTGTCAGGTTCATAGATGGGCTTGGCCTACGGGCAGAGTATACGAGTATATAACATAACAACAAATTGAATTAAAATTGTAAATATCACAACATTGGGGCGCGAACTTTATGTGGCCCACAAATCAAATGCACACAAACTGTGACTGCACCACTGGGCGTTCGCCGTGCCATGTTGAATGTTGCGCATACGCTCCGTTGGCCAACTGGACTGAATTGGACTGGTCTCGAATGTCGTCTGCCTGTTCAGCTGTAACCATGTTGTGCATGTCGTGACAAAATGTGGTGTAAACGAACAACAACAACAACAGCTGCCCTCGATGTTGTTGATGTTGGGGGCGTACAGTTTTGCTTTTGTTTTTTCCTTTTCGCTTTCATCTTTCATTGTTTGTGGCCATGAAACAAAAGGGCAGCAAATGTAGACAAAACATTTTGTGTGGCAAAGCAATACTAGCAATTATTATAGCATTGTTTGCCCAACCATTTTGCAACAGTTTCAGATATTTGAAAATATTGCAAATGCAAAACCCGTATTTTGTAATTAAATATTGTGCATTGTCAAAGGATTTTCATCAGTTTTAGACTCGTAACAAATGGTATCGATGCTCAATTTAATATGCTAAGCTCGAATTCGAATTGATTTGTTGTAGGCAACATTTGTGGCATTAGGCACTGGATTTGCTTGCAACCAGCTGCAGATGTGGCTGCACCAAGTGGTGGTGGCATGGGGCATGAGGCAAGTACATAGACATGGCCAAGGTTGAAGGTTGAGTGCGGTGCATGCTCCGCAATGTATGCAAATGAAAGGCGTCTGTTTGCCAACGCTGTCATCTGTCTCTCTGTCTGTCTGTTTGCCTGTCTCTCTGTCTCATTGTCTCTTATTCTCTCTCTCTCTTTCCGAGCATATATATACATATGGGCGTTCAGTTAATGTTGTTGTTAAATTGTGCATTGTGTACTTGTGTTTGTGTTTACAGGCGTTTCCGCTTTAATTGAAATTAGTGCTGAGTTTTCGATTAAGACTTGACTCGACTGTTTAGAGAGCAGACACTCTGTTTGACATAGACAAATGTTTGTGAATGTACTCTGTTTGCGGTTCCATTTAGTTTCACGTTATTTAGTAGGACAATTGCTTTGGGGAGTTTGACTTGGCATTACTTTAATGGAATTTGGGACATCCCAGAGGACAGAAGTCTATGATCCAGGTATCATTCGGTAATAAAGCAGCTGAGACCATACAACTTTGAGAGTGACCAAAAAGAGATCAAATAGCAAAAGTTGCATGTGCTTAAAAACGAGACTCACTGGCAAATGTTTTGGCAAGCAAAGGGACAACTCTTTACTTGTATGGCATCCTGACACAAAGTAACCCAAAACAGCCTTTGGTTTCTAGCTTTTGTTTGTTAAAGGTAAGCAAATTGCCCAAGTTGGTCGACAGCAAGATGAAATAATTCAATAAAAAAAGTTTCTTTTCTCTGTTTATCCTTTGACCTTTGTGAATTTGAAGCTTGGCAACGTGCGAGTAATTTCTATTAAAATGCGCAACACATGTCAGAGAAGTTTGTCGCCACTTTACAGAAGCCCAGAAACCCCTTTTAAGGCCCTAACTAATTTTGCATTACACACACGACGTATGCGTAATTTTTCCTGTTTCCCGCTGACATATAACACGTCACGCCTGAAAGTATGCAGCGCCGGAAGCAACAGCGGCCAGGCACAATGTGATTATCATCATCTTTGGCTTTGGCGTGGCGTGGCGTTGGCATTGGCGATGTCATCAGCATTAACGTTAGACGTATTATTATCTGGCTAAACTTTTTGCCTTCCGCTCTTTTTTTCTTCTTTTTTTGTAGCAAACGTTTTTTTTAAGCATCTGTCACAAGTACTGAATGTTGGGCGAGCATATTAGCTTTGCTGTGTAATTTGATTTGTTGTCAAACTATCTATTATATTTTTAGTTTATAATGGTTGAAAGGATTCAAAATAATACTGATTGGACACAAATATCTAGAGATTTTCTTGACTATTGCTTATGAAAAAAAATTATTTTAAAGTCGTTATGTGATTACATTTTTTTTAACCTTTTTTTTTTAACATTTCAGTCATTTTTATTAAACTTAAAAGTGAATTCAAAGCCAATTAAATTTTTTTAAATCACTCAATATATATTTTGACACTTGAAAACTTTGTTTGTTAGGTTTTGTTTTTGCGTTGCATTAGAGTTGTTAGAGATTTGTAGAACACTTACTTTAAAATCAACAATTTCCTTATTTTCATGTTAAAATAATTTGACCAGCCTTAGGGTATATAAATTTCGGCATGTTAAACTTTAAATTTGCCTCGCTTTTTATTCTGTTTGCCAGGTTGTTCAAGCTTTTCTAGCGATATGTATGAGCTTTGCCTCTGACATTTTGTCGTCAGCGGCTCATCGCAATCATAATTTCCATCTTTATGAATTTTTAATGAGAAAAAACAAACTCGAACTGGAAGAAGCCGCTTAGCAGAGCAGGGCGGAGCAGAGCACTGCCTGTCACTTGCAATTCCAACTAAATTTTTTATCAGGTTGACACGCAATGGCCTTGAAACAGGACAGGATGCCCAGAACCAGACTCAGACTCAGAATCAGCCCAAGTCCCAGACCCAAACTCCAACCTAGGCACAGATCCAGGTCATGCCTTAAGCCTCGACAGCGAAGAGCATCAAGTTTATGTTGTATTTAGTTGAGCAAATATTTATTCGATTGGTTTTGAGATTCGAATTTGCGTATTTGAGCTGTAAGCGATGCGAACAGAAAAGGAAATTGTGCGAGGACAAATGAAAAAAGAAAATGAAAATGTTTGTACTTGTAAATATATTGATGGATCTGCTTGAATTATGTGCAAGCTTCACTGGATATCGAAATGTAAAGAAAGAAATCGTATAAACAGACAAAAAATGATTGAATGAGGCGCCACATGATAAATGACCCAATTTTAGAGATGGGAAATTCTGAATGACACAAGCAAAAGGAAAAACTCTTTAATAAGTCAGGCAGGCAGACCTAATTAAGTGCTCATTAAAGTTGATACAAGTGAATAAGTATTGAGAAAACTGAGTGAATGCACTAACGTTAATTAAACCTGCCAAATAAATGTAAAGGGGAGCCTAATGAGTTGAGTTTCCGCATATCAAAGTGAAATATGAAGACCACGTCAGCAATTATGCCTCAAGTTTCAATTGAAAATCCCATGCAATTATGTGAAAGTCTCCAGCTTAAATACGAAAGTAAAAATAAAAGAAAAAAAATTGTGACTGCTTGCGAAAAAGGCAACAAACCTGCGGCAACATCCTGTACAAATAAGCCGGATACGAAGAATGAATAAAAGCTAAATTGAAGCAGAAATGAAGAAAAATTTAAAGGGAAGATATAAGAGATCTGAGCACTGGGATTGGACACCGGATGCCTTCAGCAGACAGTGGCGAAAGTGTTGCCGGAACTTGACCAACTCAGCGAGGCATTTTAGTATTTTAGCATTTTATTTTTTATTTTTTTTTGTCTCTGCGAAGGACACCGAAATGTGTTGCCAACAATATATTTATGTAATGACCCTAAAATATCTTGGCTTTCATTATAAATTCAACTCAGCTGCTAACCAAATTTATGATTTATTTAAATTTCAAAATGTGCCAAACAAGCATTTCTTTTTTTACCCTTCTAATTACCAAATTTATTTTGGTAGAAATGAGAGCATATTTCTCTATAAAGAGAATTGCGACAGCTAATCAATGTTAATCCATTTCTAACGAGGCATCGTTAGGTTCAACACACACACACACATACACACACATACGCATATTTCAATGAAATGGCATCATCATCAAAATGCCTTCCAACTTTCAAGTCATCAAATTGCAATGTTGTTGTTGTTGTTGTTGTTGTTATTATTATTGTTGCCATTTAACGATAATGTGCACATATCGAGGCCATAAACAGACATTGAGAGCCAATATAAAGTGTCTGCCAAAGGGGGCCAAAAAGCAGAGCCAAGCCAAAATCTGTATGCAAGTCTACAACTCTCTCTCGCTCTCTCTGTCAATTTGTATCTGTATCTGTCTCCAAAATTTGTATCTGTATCTGTTTCTGAATCTGTGCATGGGTCGTTGTGTAGGCGTTTAATGCGATTCGCTTTGCCCCGAATGTCATACACATTAACAAAGTTTCGGGCTACAGATAAACTTGAGTTACATCCATACGAGGGTCGTAAGCAAAACTATTAAGTTTATTAACTTCAATTGAGATTACAGCCAGTCAAAGGTATCGGAAAGGGAAAACTGCTTAAAGAACCCTAACAGAAAGATACTTTCTCAGCTGATTTCATCTTTAAAACGGAGCTGATTCAAGAGCAACTTTTACCAACACCACATTTACTGCTAAAACTTCCCTCGCAAATGTATATATCTGTCGCAGTTTGTCTGCAAGCTTTTCTGCTTCTGCGGTTGTTTGTTTATGCCAAATATTTGATACAAAAATATGTGTTAAATTCCATCTCTCGCTCCCATTTTCTTTTCGGCACTTTCCACTTTTACTCTGTTCGGTTTGTTGTGGTTGCTGAAATATATATATATGTATAACTGGCTTGCAGCAACTCGGCTAGCCGAACTTTTGTAAACAAAAAGCACACACAAAATAAATGCAAACAATTCGCTTGGCTTGCGAGCTGTTGACAATCCTTTTGGCAGCCCAACAAAGTATCCCAGAAAATGTTAGAGAAAGCGGGGCTGCTGCTGAAGTATATATATATATTTAACTGTTTGCCATATTATGGCTTTTATATTGAGTTGTTTTGGACTTATCTAGTTTACTGTCAACTAGGCAACAGCGAGAGAACTGTGCAAACAGCGTGCCACAAACTTGAAAATTCTGCAGAGAGCGGTTATATATATTTTTTATGGCCGATATCAAATCTTGTTTGAGAGTTTTAACACGAGCACAGCATTCTGTGACTGTGCCTAGAAAAGGGGCATCAAAATCAAACATAATGCTAATTTTTTTCATCTTCAAGCACTGATACACTGACTTTGATTTATGCACTACAAATAAGCGAAGTAAATATGCCATAAATTACGTATACGCAGCGTAATGGCTGAAGAAATGTAAATCATTTGTAAAATAAACTTAAGACAAGTGTGTGTGGAGGGTGGGCGTGGCAACGCCCACTGCAAACAAAAGTCACTGAGTGGTTACAGATAGAAGAGCATTAACATAAATTACCTTGCACAAACGATCCAAACGACGCTGTTGCCAACTCCGACCGCACACACACACACACACACACACACTCAGAGCAAATGCAGGCCAAGATAGGACAAATACAAAGTCATAGCAATGAAGTGGTTAAGTGGCCAACTTATACAGACAGACACACACTGACTCACACAAATAGATAGACAGTCTGGAGGTGCACGTAGATTTGCAGCGCCAACTTTACAGTATACTTCTCAACAGCAGCAGCCAGTCGAATCCTCGTGCGGTTCTTTTGCATCCAAGGGAGCCTTTGAACCTCCAGTTGCTCCTCCTCCTCCTCCACTGCCAGAGGACGTGGTACGTGAGACGCTGGCATGTCCCATGCCCATTGCCAGACGCTGTGCGGTGGCGGCCGTCGGCGTCGTTGGCTGCAGCAGCGGCGAGTCGAGGCTGCCGTTGCCGCTGGTACAACTTGCAACACTGGTGGCACGTGTCAGGAACCAGCAGTCCATGGGCGTGGGCTTGCCTTTCATAATGACTGGGCCACGGTACTCCAAGTGAAATGAATCGTCCTGGTTGATCTCTTGGCACAGCAGGCTGCAAAAATGCAAGCAAAAAGAAGAGAGAGAGAAAGGATTGTAATATGTACTTCTGCTTGGATATGGATATGATTTAAGACTGTTGCGTGTTGCTGGCACCCAAAGGGGAACTCAGCCGTATAAATTATGGGCAATTCATATTGACAACAAACAGCGGCATGAATTATGCTATTTTTAAGTGTCGTTTAAATTAGTTGTCGTATTTAAGTAACTTAAATTAAGTCAGCTTCTTCTCTAAAACATTTTTAAATTTAAAAAAATCGCTCAATTAAATATATAACAAATACTTAAAAACAACCACAATTTAATATATTTAATAATGTGTAATCGCAATTAAACTTGGGTAAAATTTGTAAAATGTATGCGCCAATAATTGTGCCATATTATTCTGTCCTCTTATAAGCTGTAAGTTATATTAATTTTTTTTTTTTTACATTTAAAATTTGTAAATATTTACATATTTTTTGTGTATTTATTATTTGTACTTATTTACTATAATAATATTAAGTACATTTTATTGTTATTTTTTGCATTTCTCCTATGTAAAAATAATATAAAATTTGTCTGGTTGGGATGCGATGCGCTTGTTGCGGTCGCATTTCCGTTTCCGTTTCGTGTTGCCACAACATTTTATGGAAATAAATGCCATTCAATGTGCGCGTGTGGATCATATACTAGATTGTAGAATTCAGTTACTGATTGCATACATATTTAACTCAATTTATTTGCAGCATTTCCCAGTGTTCGGTCTGCATGTTGGCCACAATTCTGATGCCATTGGCCCGGCATTTTAATTAGCATTTTATTGGTCAGTGGAAATATGTGAAGCACACGGGTGAAATGTACATATGTACATATGTTTCCGATTTAATAAAGTATTTTTTCTGCGATTTCATTGTTTATGCAACTGATTAACGAGTAGCATTCAAACGGAAACGAACAATCAAGCTATCTCCTGAGGTTAAAGTGTTTAATTAATTTCTTCATTCCAATACAATGTTACTCATTGCGTAATTGCCCAGGTAAATATTGAAGACATTGTGCAAATTGTATATGAATATTTAATATGAATATTTAATCGGCTTATTCATATGCAAATCGATAAGAAAACAAAAGTGAACTAACAAGCAAACAATTGCATATATTTTAAATTTTGAGCAATGGAAAAAGGTTTAATTAAATGAAATAAATTTTACCCAACTTTCTGAACAAGAAAATATTTACATTTATCTTCAACAAGGATAATTTATTCGTTTAAATATTGTAGCATACTCTTTTATGAACAATTACCTCTAATAAATAGAAAGGTGCAAAATTTCAATTAATTGAAATTAATAGTTTCAGGAGCTGTATATTTAACTAAGTAAGTAAATTTATTGAAGCGAAATACTATAGATTCAATATTGAGAGAGTTTTAGAATGTGTCAGTGGTGAAGCGAGCTGAGAGGGAAAGTGACTGAGCAATAGATTGCCAGAGAGGTAGGTAAAAGGCGAGAGAGAGAGAAAGAGAGAGAGAGAGATAATGAAATGAGAGTCGATACAGGTAAACAGCTGAGCGTATTGTTTGATAATTTTGGCTCTGTTTTGTTTTGGCTTCTCAGTTGGTTAACGGCGGTTGAACAATGCGTGATTTTCTGAATTTGTAGTGTTCTTAAGTGCCTGTTTATAACATTTTATTTAACTTAACGAAATAAATATATTCGAATTGAATGAAGTATAATATAATTTCACATTTAATATTGTATAAATAAGGAGAAAAGTTAATGTTTTCGACTGGTCGGACACCTGTTTGCTGGCAGTGAAAAACTACATGAAAATAATAATAAATTGTAAAACCAGTTAATATAATGTGGTAAATATATTAATTTTATTGAATTTTCAGTCTCTTAATTATTCAAAGGTTTAAAAAATATTGTGAGTTGTTTGTTTGAAAACATATGTATATACATCTCTCAATGTTGTGTTTGCTCACACATTGTTGCCAGCATGAAAAAATCAATAAAGAGAGCGCAGAGAAAGAGCGTGTTGTGTGGATTCTCTTTCTTTCGCTCTCTCTCTCTGTCTCTGCCTCTTTAAGTTGCTCACCCTCAATCGTAAGCGCTCTCAAAGAAGGTCTCTTTGATGGTCACAATTGATTCGCTTCCTTTACGCGTAACGTTGTTAAAATTCATTGTGTTAAATTCATTTGTTGTGATATTCAGTTGATTTTCGCTTATTATTTTAATTGTATTTTTATATTGTGAATTGAATGCTAAAATGTTTTTGCAGTTGCTGGAGGCATTGCAGCGGCTTGTAAGTCAATTAAAACGTCAATTGGCTTTGGTTTTGTGGCTGTCATTGCCACGACACTTGTACGGCTTCCGGCCGTTGCACGGGCCACGTTCTCGCAGCCGGGCCAGCTTTCAGCGCTGCGGTCGCGCACCGCGCCGCCAATTGGTCATGGACTACATATTCGAGTGCTTCTTCGATGACACCTTCGAGAGCATTACTCGCAACGGGCTGCAGGATCGCCAGTCGCGTCGCGACATTCTCGATCACCTCAGCTCCATCATCAAGGGCTGCAGCGAGGGCCAGAATGTGCAGACCGATGAGGTGGCCAGCATGGCCGTAACCGCTGCGATGCGGTATCATCGCCTGGCCAAGGAGGGCAATGGAGGAAAGGTAAGGATTTGGCGAAAATTCACATTTTTATACCCTTCCAGAGGGCTTTATCTTTAAAGAAAAAAATTCAACTTTATAAGACAAAAATCTAGTGGAAAAAAATTCCATGCCTCAAAATTTATGATATGCAATTTTGTGACGAACAATACAAAATTGTATGTACGTATAAATTAATCTTTAAAAAGTTTGGCTATCGGTAAGAAGAAGAATTGGGAACTTTTTTGCGCAATATGCCGAATGCCAAACTTATTTTTTTAAGAATTTATTACATATACAATTTGGTATTGTTCGTCCCAGTGATGATTATGATATAATCGAGAAAGTGGTGCTCGATTACTATGCTCTCACAGGTCGAAAACGGGTGAAACAGATCACTAATTTATATTCATACCTGTTCAATTTCGAGAAGAATTTCTAATCAATTAGATTATTTTTGGAAATAATCGTAGTGACTATATAATTCACTGTTGAAAAATTTGTGATTATATAATGATTAAGATTACAACAAATCAGAAATAATCTAAAATTATTACAATTATTCAAAAATAATCAGAAAAAAACAAGAATAATCAAAAATAAACTTTCTGATTATTTCTGATTATTTTAATTTTTTTCTGATTATTTTGGCTACTTTGATTGTGAAAATTTTAAATAATTTGATTTGTACTAAATAGTCACATATAATCAGAAATAATCAAAAATATTCAGATTTAATCAGAAAAAAATAAAAAATAATCCGAATAGTCAAAAAGATTATTTTTGATTTTTTCTGATTATTTTTGAATAATTGTAATAATAGAAGGAAGTTTTAGCTAACTTCTACAATATAGAAAGGTCATAAAAACAAACATTCTAATTGTAATAATTTTGGATATTTTTGATTTTTTGTAATCGTAATCATTAAATAATTGGGCAAAACCAAAAATAATCGCAATTTTATCATTAGTTTGACTTTTAAACAAAAATAATCTAATTACTAATGATTATGATTACAAATCATTATTTAACAGGTATGATTATATTATTGTCCTAGCAACAAACAAACGAAACTCAAAAGATTTCTTAAAGGGTATCAAATGCTCGGCGTGCCGAAGTTGATATTTTTTCTTTCTAGCCTTTGGCATAATCCCATCAAAATGGGTAACTAAAAACCTTGTCTAGCATTTCATTTAAATTTAAATATGCTTTATGCAAAAACTTTCTATACACTTACATATACGAGAATATCTCTCTCATAGGTTTGCCTCATGGGAAAGTATCACAACATCTTGTATATTGCGCTGCGCACCTGTTGGGATTGGGGAGTGCGAGACTCTGAGGTGGTCGTTCAACTGTTGGGTAAGTCAAAGGCAGAAACTTAATAATTTAATACCCAAAAACATGCACATATATGTATGTGCACATTTTGTATGGTATGTGTGTGTGTGTGCTTTGGGGCATGCCCTTTTGTTTTGCATATTTTAATGAATTTTATGACATCGCATCAGATTATAACGCCCGTAACGCAGGCGGAATTCAAGATCTCATTTAATCACGTGTTTCTGCTAATTGCCAGCTAAAATAACGTTCAGTTAAGGAAGAAGGAGCAAAAGTGTTGCTAATGCTGTTGAATGTTGATGTTGAAAGCATAGTTCTCCTTCTTGTTGCATCGTAAAACGGGAAACTTGTAAAGTGCCTTGAGAGTGTTGCATGTTATTTTGGGCCATGGCTCAGAGCACTCGTTTGGCTGCCTGTGCGTGTTGCCTCTAATTAAAACGCTGCGTTCATTTTGCCAGCCTGAAGACTGAGTTAATGGTATGCCAAGGTTGTGTGTATGTATATGTATGTGTGTATTTTCACACGATAAATAAGCGGGTTTTTTGATCGCGCGAATTTCTGCCAGCTTCTGTAGTTCCTGCCTCTGCTGCAGGCTCCACCCCTCTTCTACTCGATACTCAGCAGCTATAGTGTGTTACAAGCTTTCACACACAATTTTTGCCTGCAAGTTTCCGTTTCCCGTTGTCGCAGCGACTCCATTTTTGTGGCAGTCAGCAATAGCTGCAGGCAGTCACTTTTTAGCATGCGTGTTGCCAAAAAACGCAAGAGTCGAAAGACGGGCAACAAGTGCAGCTGCCTAATTGGCTGCCCTATACCCTTTGTAGATTTTATGAAATATTTTTTAAGAGCCTGTCTTGTGTTGTTCTGCTCCACAGTGGCGATTTACGAGTGCGAAAAGACGTTCGAGCGCATTTTTCTTGGCGCGTTGTTTGGGCCACATGCACCGCACTTCATAGCTGGCTGGCGCAGCGATTTTCAGGATCAGGTAAGCCATATTGCACTCACATATACGGTTTAAGTCAGCTTCTTCTTTTTGTTGGTGTAGCACGAGAATATGCGGGCCATGGTCTATTTTTTGAAGCATGCAACACGCGAGCGACTCGAGCTGCCCGTGTGGATACCAAGATTCGAGCAGGAGCGCCAGCTCAGGTGAGTCGAGTTGACAGCATGCCCCGAATTTATGGCTGCCATTTTGCGTGCCAAAAATTGCACAAACATTTCCTGAAATACTTGATATCCTCATACTCGGTTGACTTTCCAGTTTCCAGTTGACAATGGCAACAACATTTTTGTTGCTTGTTATTTTTTTGCTTGTGCTATTTTTGTTGTTTGATTTGCCTGCGGCTGGCAAAAAGCTGTGTCGTATTCTGTCAAGCTAATTGGAAATCCAACCGAAACCCCTTTATAAATTCTACTTGCAATTTTGGAAAACTTTTTTCCATAGAAATATCAACATACAGTACCTAAAAAAAAGGAACTCGAAAGTAGAATTGTAAATTTACAACTTTTAACCAAAAATGCCAAATTGCCGAAAGTAACCTTGAAATGCGTATTAAATTTAGTTGCATAAACTGTTGCAGACTCTTGGGAAATTATAAGAGCAACATAGAAATGGGGAAAATTGCAAATAAAAGGATTTTAATTAAATTAATACATATGGCATTGTTTGCTTGTCGTGCTTGTTTGTCAGACATAATTGAGTAAAAGATGGCGACACTTTACAAGCCCACGCACATACACATACACACAAAATACACACACACACACAGTCAGAGATTCATTTAAACAATGGCCGCTGCGGCTTTCAATCTCAGCTGCTTGTTCCTTGTGCTGCTGTTGGTGTCATGTATAATTAAGATTTTCACTTCTAACACGAGCTCAGCTCGTTGCTTGTCTCATTTTTTAGCTACCCGGAGATTTATGAACATGAATGAGTGTGTGGTGTGTGTGTGTGTATGTGTGCATATTGCGATAAGCTGAAAACCAACAGACAACGATGTGAACCTTTGTTATTTTGGCTTTGTTTGCCAGCACTCCGGAGGATTAAAGTCAAAAATGCGTGTAATGAGTGCACAAAGCTGCTGCCACTGCCAACACTCAAGTCGGGCTAAAACATGCTTATACCAATATCAACACACATATGTATAGTACATGTGTGTAAGTAGTATAAAAGAAGAAGCTCTGTTTCAGATTTTAGGAGTACATTTATGACGCTCTTTTACTCGACACTTTTATTTAACCATGGAAACACAAATGAATAAACATTAATAGCTGCAGGTGTATACAGTGATGAAAAAAAGAATTAATTTTAAGCCGAATATTAAATACTATTTTTAAAATTTAAAACATTTTATACTAATATTTTGTTTCTATTATATTTTCCATCACCGTATGTGAGAGTATTTGTGTGTGTGAACAAGTGAAAGAAGCTAAAAAAGAATGCAGTGATAATAAACACAAATCAATGCCACAAACATCCAATTCACATCATTCTACTACAAGTACTCTGATTTATGTACAATTCATATCATTCAGGAAACAAGTTCAAAACGAAAGACAAAGCAAATTACAACAGGCACTCATATTTCATTCAAATGGTATTACCACATTGTTATTTACAGACAAATATACAAACTAGAGCTAAGCTTTTAAGCCGAGAATCTTCAATTAAAATTGCAAGTGATTTGTGCGAAATACGTAAAGGACTTATGAAGAGGATAACTAACGAAATTACAGTGTTTAAGTAAGAAAATATTTGAGTATTAACGATGAGCTTGGGTAATTGTCAGTTTACGAGCTTGAGGACTTGCAATTGTCGACGTAACTTGTCCAATAGCCTGTAAATTAATTTGTCAGAAATTTACAACAGGTATTGAAAATGCGCTTATCGCCTGGCCAGCAAAGCTTTTCTGTGAGTGTGTGTGTGTAGGTGGAAATCACCTGCCTGTGAGTGTATATGTATGTGTCTGTGTGACTGTAGTTGGATGTGCGTTGATGTGTTGCTTTATTGTGTTTTTGTGGGCTTTTATTTGCCCACTTTTATGCGTTGGCATAAAAACCAGCAGAAGCACTAACAATGTCACTCTCTTGTGTATTTCTGTGTATTGTGTGTGTGTGTGTGTATGTATCTTTATCTCGAACGTGCCACAAAGCGCTTCAAGTGCATGCTGTGTACATGCTAATGCCCCAGTGAAGGTAACGCCTAACAACTCTGCGTATACGCAATATTGAAGCTCTCTTCACAAAGGCGGCTTATGGCATGTGGAAAACTTACAAAAACCAGTAGCCAACTATGACAACAGATGGCAAAAAAAGCAACAATAACATAGAGCAAAGAGCAACCGGCAAACTGTTTAATTTGGTTTTGGCACAATTCCCTACACTTGACACCCGTCAACTCTTTTTTGCCTAGGCTAATGTCATGCCTTGTCATTTGGCCGCCTTTTAAGGACAGCTCTGTGGGTGTCCATAAAAGCAAACAAAGTGTGGCCTAAAAGCTCGCACACATTAGACACTGACACAACTTTTCACATTTGGCAAAATACTTAGTTACTTAACCCACTTAGTCTCTCATATTTTTGACTAACAACAATTTATCCGTCTCATTATCCCATTTTCACAGATTCATTGATGTACCCATCGAGTCCTGTGGCCGCTCCTCGCCCCTGCGCATTGCCCTACAAGCGAATGCTCCCGAACTGCTGCTAATACTGCTCAGGTAAGGACTGGGAGAGGGAAAAGGGGGGACATGGTAGATGCCAGGCACTTCAATTAGTGTTAGAAAACTATGTTAAGCGAACGGCACTTGGTGGCAACCGTAATGCCGTAATGTATGCAACATAAAACTCTGCATCGCATCGCTTAGCATAATCAAGAGGTCCGACTAACAATGCCACGCCCCCCTGTACAGCCCCCTTTGTTGCAACTCTCAGGCTGTCTCTCGAGAGAGACGCAAATATTAACATTAAATATGAAAGTCGCTGCCAAAGCGAATTTGCATGACAAGGCGGCGTCTCCACAGTGTCTCATGGTCGCCAAGCAGCTTGACACAACTTATGAGTGTGCACTCAGCAGCAGCAACAACAACAACAGTAACTGAAATTCATAAAATTTATATGTAAACGCTTGCAGTTTTCGAACAGTTCTCAACCACTCAGTCACCGTCCTTGGCTCTGGCTCTCTCTGGCTTTTGCTCTGCGGTCGGCAATTTATTGTTTTATAACTTGATATTGCCCTGATGTGCTTTTCCTATATATGTATATATGTATTTCGGTGTGTTCTTGTGGTGGTCCACGCCTCATTGCTTGGATAGCATTTTGGCAAACGCTGAAACGCGTTTTCAATTTTTGATGCAGCGCCAGAAAGTAGACTTTTGCATAAAATGTGAATATTGATTGCGAGCCAAGAGCTGGCGATTCCAATCAAATCAGAAGAAACAAAAAGAAATTAAATAGCATCAAGCAAAAGACGACGTTTAGATGCTCTCAAAAAAAGCAGAGAAAGTAGCATAATAATTGGAAAATAAATGTTAGATATGTTAGAGATGGTTAAAGATTTAGTGTGTGAATAAGTTAGTATGATATGAAGTTCTGATAAAAAATATGCTCCGGAAAATATCAAAGTAGAATAATGAATTAAAATAATGTTGAATACTTCCGATTTTTAGTTTTAAGTTCCTATTTAACGTCCATGTGACCTAAACTGTTTCACAAATTTAAAACTAGACTAAGTTGCCCCTTAGGTAACAGCAATCTTGTTTAATAAAACTACTAACTTTATACCAAAAAAAAAAAAAAAAAACAGAATACTTCCGATAAAGTTAGAGAAAGTAAATTAAATTAATTACAAGGCAGCTTCATTATACAATCTCTGATAAGATATATGAATAGGAATTTTTGAAGTTGCTCAGTTTTGAAGTTGTAACACCAGCAGAAAATACATAAATGCCACGCTGTCTGCAATAGATACAATCGGTAGATGGACTGAGAGGCGGTTGAGAAAGGTGGCCCAAAGAGATGGCCAAGAGCATGGACGGAGTACACTCTCAATGGGCCGCTTGTCAGTTGCCTTTGCCGTTGCTGCTGCTTCTGCATCATCGCCTTGTTGCCTGATTGTCGATTGATTTCGCTGCTGATGTGGCCATAAATTGTCGATATTGTTTACGCTTTTGATTTGACTTTGGTTTTTCGCTTTGCTGCATTTTCATTTAAAATTGGCCATAAAATATGCAAATTGTATAGCTATGAAATACCTATTTTTTTTTCATTTACTTGCGTATAATTTTTGGTACAGTACTCGTACCCGTGGTAAATTATTCCGCCAATGGCAATATTATAATATATACTGGCAAGTAGAACATGGGCTGTGTGTGTGTACATAAAAATTCTTACACGCTTGCTTATCGGAGAGAAATGCAAATAAAAGTGCGATATGCAAAGCGCAATCGAAATGTATATATTTTTGACAAACATTTTCAATTTAAAATGTGACAAGGCTGATATGCCAGTTGCCATTTGCCATTTGCCAGTGGAAATCATACAAGGTCGTCTGCTACAATTTGCACTTCATTTGCAAATTTACCACATGCATAGATGGGTGTGTGTGTGTCTGTGTGTGTGTGTGTGTGTGTGTGTGTGTGTGTGTCATGTATGCTTATGACAGGACCGTCGACGACCGCGTCGACCGTTTTCTGTTCATTATTTCATTTGCACACTGTGTTTATCAGCACCTCAAACATTTATTACCCCTCTACCCTGTCCAGGCCTGTCAGATATCTGTCCCCAGAGCTCGGTTCTCAAATGAACCCAACCCAACCCATCACAATCCAACCCAACTCAGTTCCGCGCAGCCTCCTCAGCAATGTCGTCTACAAATTACTGTTAACAACCGCAGAACATTTGTCCAGCTCTCTCACTCTCTCTGCTCCGACCGCAAGCTAACCAACTACGTGCCCCAGCATCTGCTGGTTGCTGCTTACTGGCACAACTGGCATCTGGCAACTGGCAGCTCGTTGCACGTAGTCAACAGTTAGCCGTATTCGTGACCGCTTATCATTGCAGATATGGCGCCTCGCCGCATCCACCCGACGGAGGCACCTCCGTGATTATTGCGCTGCTCGACAAACTCATCGAAAATGGACGCCATTACAGCTATGAGCTGGTACTCTGCCTCAAGATACTTTTGCGAAATGTTGCCATGATCGAGATGCCATTTAAGGTGAGTCACACGGAAAAATGAAACAAGTGCTCCTGTTGTTTTTAAATAAAAGCATTAACATCTAGCTGAATTACACTAAAACATTTTTTAAAATGTACATAATTTTTAGCATTGAAATATCTACATATTTTATTTTTTTGCTCTGATTTGCGTCTGTTTGGTCATTTGTTAATTTATTCAATAAGTAGATTCTTTTAATTGAATATAGGTGACTTAAGGCCTCTAAAAATCGTCGCTCTTTCATAAATTTAATGTTATTAATAAAGCCGTATTAACTATTTCAGTTAAATTAAAGAGTCTTTGATAAATAATAAATGTGTTATTGCAAGGACTTGAGTTAACTTGATTTTTTTTTTTTTTTTTATAATATTATAGGCGAATGACAACATATGTCAAATATATTTTTGTATGTAACATTTCTTAAAAATATGTATACATATTTGCTCAGTGGCATTAGGAAATTATGTATATCCTCCACGTGCCAACTACTTTTTTCCCTCCTGTCAATGTGCTCTAATTAACATTTTTCTCTTTATTTCGTTCTATCTTTTTGTAGCCAATTGTATATGCATCGCGACGTGAAACGTTTTTCAAACGATACGGAATTCTCTTAATGGACAAAATTATTGACAAGGAGCAGGTTTATGGCGTGCCGACGCTGCGACATTTGTGCCGGTAATTATCAACTGCTGAACTTCTGTCCACTAGCCTTTGAAGTCGACAATGAGACAATGAAATGATAGGACGACAGAAACATGGGGGAAAAGGGATGATGGGTTAGGGTTTACTGTCATCGTGTGACAGCTAAAGCACATGGCTGCTGACGTTGCCAACAAGTTGAAGTTTTTTATTCAATTACTTTGGCTAAGATTGCTGCTGGTTCGCAACGCTTGCTTGACTTTCTACGGGTCTGTCTCCGTTTTCTGATAAGCCGGAAAATTTAATAAGTATAAAAGTCGCAACAACTCTCTGACTAGCTAGCTGACTGACTTGACTGTCTTACTGCCTGTCGGCCTGGCTGTCTGATTGACAGACAGTTTGACAACCATTTTGATGTTGCGTCAACGGGCAACTGCCTTTAATTTGGTCTTGGCTTTTTGTTTTGGCCAAAAATACCATTGCTTTTATTACTATGTGGCATACTTTCCATCTTTCTTTTGTGTCCAGGCTTTATCATAGCTTTCATTACTATGTCACAGTTTAAGCTAATGTCCAGTATCAAATATCGGGGGAAATTAACGCTCAAAGCGAGGGGTCGGTCAACTCCACCAGCTGTTGGCTTAATTTAATTGAATTTCTTATAAATTTGATTAGTGCTCGAATTTAATCGATAAGCTGTCAGGCCATCGACTAATTTGATAAGTTAGCAGAAAGTTTGTGCGGTTACCGATGCGGGCGTCACTTTGGCAAGAGACGGTTTCACAGGAATCGAACTTGTTGTACTTCTATTTGCTTCGCATGTTTGCCATTTGTCCACTCACGTGTCGCATAAAACTCGCAACGTCTTTGTGCGGTACACTCTCTACTTGTGTGTCAATACCCTGCTTCAATAATAATGACATAAAGAGGTATATTTAAGGAAGGCAAATAAATACTAGCTGAATAGCCGCAAAACGGCACTGTGGTAAAAGTTTTAGCCTTCTGGCTCTTTCCGTTTGAGCTCTGTATAAATTGACAACGCTACTTGGAACAAAAACACGCCAACAGTTTTTGAAATATTTCTTCTATGAGTATATCGAAATTTGAAGAATTCCTTGAAATTATGTGTAGGGTATTTTCTAGTTAAGTATATCTGTTTGTTCATTTATTTTCTCGTTTTCCGTGTTTGTTTTTCTTGGGCCAATATTAGTATAACCGCGCACTTGCATATCAGAGCTCGACTGGTCATGTATGTATATAGTATATACAAATACTTGCTACGAGCAAATATGTTTGTATGTAATTGCATTGATGCCCACATGAAGGTCCCGCAGAGCTAGCGATTGGCAATCTGAATTCGATTGCTGCTGCTGCTTGGCATTTTATTTATGCATATTTGTTATGGCATTTCCTTTTACAGTTCGCAATGCAAGTTGAATTGATTTCTTTCTCTCTCGCTCTCTCTGTGATTTCAATTTGCGCTTATTAATGTCACTCATCATGGTTCATTTGACAACACAGCGTATACTTGATATTGCGCATACGCAAAGTGGCCGCACAAATAGGCAATGCTTCTGTTTTGTTTTTTATGACCGGCTCTCAAAGAAGCTGCCGCTTAGGGAGTTGCTTCATTGATTGATGGGGACCATAAAGCGGGCGAAACAAAAGCGCACTTCATTTACCACCTCAATAATGTTGACAAGCCAAATTAACAAGTACATAAAAAGTTGTCTCAAGTGCAACTGTTGACGACAGCGCCCAGAATAAACGGCAGATTAGCATAATTTTTTTTAAGGCTCAGTACGCTCTTTATGAAGTCAGTTTGTGTAAGGAATTTTGAAGTTTGAATGTGCTTCTTTGGTCACATACTCGGAAGTATTATAAAGTTTTCGTAACTGAAGCTTTCACTATGTCTCACAGAAGGCTGATTGCTTGCGAATCAAGTGAAAAAGTAAGAGTATAACAAGTAAAGCAGAGAAAAAGAAAATCAGCTCACAATTTCCGGCACTTGAACTTCTTCTCTCTTTCTCTTCTAAGTTTTTGTTTTGCCGTGTGCCGCAAAAAGCGTAACTCTGTGTAAAAGTAAAGTTTCTAGAAATTTTCGTGCAACAAAAGTTTTAAGCACATGAACTTTGGCGCACTGTTGTTGTTGGGGATTTTTTTTGTTTCTTGCTTTTTTGTATGTAAGCTTATTATGTGAAACTTAAATTAATTTATGAAATATGCTGTAAAGATTGACAGACAACTGGCAGGGAAATGGCAAACGGGAAAGTTTCTGAGTAGAAAGTATTTCAAATATTAAAGATTTGTTGCTAATATTAGTTTCCATCTTGTCGCACAGCTGTCGCATTCGTGATATACTCCGGGAGCATAATCAGCTGCCGAATGGGATCGATACGCTGAGGCTGCCCAATCGCCTGCAGCGCTATATTGACCTGACAGAAGAGCTGGAGGGACCAGAAATGCAGCATCAGCAGCAGCAGCATCAAAGTCAGCAGCCACAGTCATCAGAGAAGCCAATACAGAGGCTGACAAATGCGATGCAGAGACTGGAAACGATAAGCAGTGGCGGCAGCGAGAGTGAGGATGATAGCGAGGATGAGAGTGAGAATCATGTGCAGCTGCTGGAGGCGGTAACGGATGCTGAAAAGGCAGCTGTTCAAGCCTTTGTGGAAACTGGCAATGGGGTTATAACCGAGGAGGCCAAACAGGCGGCTATTGCCGCTTATGTGACGGCTAATGAAGCCAACAACAGCGCCGGATACACTCCATCGGAGCATCCATTCCCCTTTGAATTTAGCTAGTACACTCAAGAAAAATATGCCATCCCAAAATTAACAAAGTCCGGAATTGAATTTATTCTTTTATGTTTGAATTAAGTGTGAAACGATCGTAATTTTAATATTCCGACTGTCCTTTTATATGATAACTTGATCCGAATTTAACCAAACTTAGCCAGAATAAATTTAAAAGACCATGCCAAAACATAAAGTTTGTGAATTTGCTTGAAATACCTCCAGAAACAACAGAGTTCTTTTTATGATAAACATTTGTTATTAAGATTTAAGATTGCTGAGTACTTAATCTAGTATTCTTCAAGATTAAAATTAACTAAAATATTTAGTAGTATAAAAAAGTACATTTTGGATAAGATCAAGATTTTTGAGTACTTAAACTAGTATGATTCGATATTTTGCAGACTTAAATTAAACTCAAAACGTACTTAAAGTAACCTAAAAAGATCGTTTTTTAAGATTTCTGGGATTACGAAAGGCGAACTTAAAATAAAATCTGGTTTTCCCTGTTTAATTATTCGCTGTTGTTCTTTTTTCTGAGTGTACGATATTAAGTACAATATTAAGTGTTGCACTCACCGATAAGTCTCCTCGCTGATGTTGATGCGACCTGGAACTCCGGTGGTCTCAGTGCGACTCGTTAGGTTGACGGTGTTGCCAAAGAGGCAATAACGCGGCACACGATTGCCAATGACGCCGGTGACAACCTCGCCCGAATGGATGCCGATGGTGATTTGCTGTGAAAATATACCCAGACATAAGTTATAAAATATAAAAATCGTTTTTAGTGATTCCAATTTAAATTATTTACTGAATAAAATTAGTAAGTTAACAGCATTGAAATGTAAGACTCCACTCGCAACACATTACACGAGTCCAACACTTCATTTGGCTAATAAACTTTACCTGCTAAGTAACCCCGATAAGATGCAAAGCCAAGTTCTAAAACCTGCCAAGTTGCCAGTTGCCAGTTTCAAGTTTCAAGCCAAACCAACGCAAAAGTTGCCACAATTACTTTGAAAAAGTTGCAGTTCCTGCTGCGGTAGCCAAAAGTTTTCTTTAATTAAATTTAAAACGAAATGAGCTGCGGCTGTGGCAGAGAATGTGACTGCAACTGCAGCTGCAGCTGTGGTAAGAACCAAAAGCCAAAAGGCGACAATTCCCAATAGCTGACGATGGCAATATGTGTGTATATACACATATCTATTTTGTAACTCGGAAATTGAGTTTATTCTTAACTTTTCAACCAATCTAAACTGACCCAAATATTGATATGGCACATAAAAAGATTGTACATTTTGAGGCCATTAAATAAACAGGGTATAAAAGCATTTAGTTGTACTAATTGCACATCGTTGTCGTAGTTTTGCAAATATAAGAAACAGAGTTGGCGGAAAAGTACAAAACAAATTATTTGGACCACTAATGGATACGAGTAAATAAGCAACAAAAACTTTCATAATTAATTTTTAAAATTTAAAGCAATTTTGTTAAGTAAACTCAAACCTGCTAATGAAAGTTGAACAGGAACTGCAATTTATTTATTGATTTTTAGTTATTTTTTCTTCAGTTATATTTCAATTCAATTTATTTATTGATTTTTTTTCTTCAACTATATTTTGTACCTTCCCATAGAAAAGAAATTTGTATCTTAAAATGAGGCTTTTATTTATTTTCAGCACTTGGTTTTGACTCAATAGTGCATTTAAAGTTTCTAGAAAATATGCCAAAAAAGTTTGCCTTGAACAATTGTGGCAATATTTATTGATTATAGTAGTGCTGAAACTAGCCAAGAGCACACAGAAAAGAGGTAAAGTAAAAACTTTTAACTTGGAAAATAACTGTGCATAATTGGCAGTAAGTAAAAGAGAAGTGAGAGGAGAATGGAGAAGAGTTGCTATTTTTGTGCAGTTCTTGTTATCGGAAGCTAATGAAGCGTTAAATGGCATTGGAATTTGCCCCGTTGTCTGTGGCGTTTTTTAATTGCATTTCGAAGCATCTGTCAAGTTGCGGCTGCCTGAAGCTCTTTCTTGCCTGTCGAACGGCAAACGAGATCTGTCGTTGTCTATTTTTTGCTGCTGCTGTGGTTGTTTCATTTTTTGTTGCTATTCATTCGTGCACATCAGAAGGTTGCACATGCATCAAAGTTTACGTGCAACGTGGCTGGTGTCCTCCGATGACAACGCGTGCAACCAACAGGAGGCAGGAACAGGACGAGGGATCAGGATCAAAAGCAGTACGTGTTTCCGGCTACATTACCAAAAGCAATCAGTCAAATATGAAATACTGGCAGCCGCAGTAGTTGACTGTCATGCAATGAGAGTGCTGGAGAGTTGAATGAATGACTTAAGACACAGTTACACCACAGCTACATATATGTATGTGTGTATGTGTGTGAGGCACAAAGACGATATACCAACGGGTATTCGAGTAAAAACAACTTGGACAATAAAGCCAAGCGACATGAGCTGAGCATTCGAGGACGAGTTGCTCTCTTTCCTTTTCTCCCCACTCTCTCTCTCTCACTCTTCTCGCAGTCGTGTTCTCGTTCTATTTGTATATACAGTGATGAAGGAAATAATAGGTACGACTGTCATTTTGACATTTTAAGCCAATTATTTAATAATATGATAAAAAGCAGCGCATAAACATAGAATCTTTTTGTTTTGTTAAATTTTTAAAACATTGCTAAACAGGTTTAAAGTAATAATTAGAATAAAAACAAACTATTTTTTCTAAAACAATTTTAAAAATATAAAACAAACATATAATATTATATTTTTAATTTTAATTTATTTTGTAATTTAAATATTTATATTTTTTAATATTAATGTTCAGTTTTTAAATTAATTGTTTTGTTGACAGTTTTTAGTCTGACAATAAATAAATAAATATAAAAATAAATAAATATGTAAATAAATACATAAATTAATAAGTAAAAAAATAAATATTATTTCTTCCATTATTTCCTTAGTAATTTTAAAAATGCAAAGCAAAAATTATCGTTTCTAATATTTTTTCCATCACCGTATGTAGTTATGGCTTGTTGCACACGCACACACACACACACATGTATGTAATGTGACTGACATGCCACAAGCATTGTCCACATGAAGTACAACGCTGCTGACGCCAACGTCGACGCCTACGCTGACGTCGCTGCTGGCAGTTGGCTGCTGTAATTGTGAAGGATGTCATCAAGTGGGCAACCTATTCCGTTGTGTCCGTGTGTGAATCAGACATATATACATACATATATACGCACACACATATATGTATATCTGCCATATATTTTGAGCTCAGCCACTCAAAGTCAAAGTGTTTAAGCCCAAAGAAGAGAGAGAAGAAAAAAAAGCTCACTGCCTAGGAAGAAGAAGAAGGCATCAAGCCGCAGCTCGACGGCTCAGCTGACGGTTGATGGTCAAGTGGTCAGGAAGCCAAGGTCCGCATCGAGAGTAAGAAAGAGACAAAAACCAAATCAGAGACAGAGAGAGAGAGAATAAAAGATTTGGAGGGACAGCACGTCATGCAACTTGATGCTAGTCCCTTTGATAACGTGTCAACAATTTCGAATTAATTTAAGCAATTTTCACAAATTTCCTCAAGTTTTTCGAAGCAGCTTTGAAGTTGCGAGTACGAGTAGTTTCAGTTTTTGCACAGTTGTTTAATATTTTACGTGCTGCGAGTTGTCAGTTGTCAGTTGGCAGCCAAGGCCTGATTCAATGTTGTCTATGGCCCCATTGATATTTACGCGCCATTGAGCCGTAGTTACTAGTGCTCACTGTACACTGCTCAATGCTTAAATGCATTCAGCAACAAATTGCGCGAACTTGTTCAAGTTGCAGCTTCACACGAATGCGCACGGGAACGGGACAACTTTCAACTGCTTTCATTGCGCACAATTAATAGATTGCAAGAGAAGGGGTACGGGGGGGAGGAGCAAGCAGGGGACTGCCATTAGCAAAGCTAGTGAGCCTCACCCCTTGAAAACTTGTACATTAGTTGTGCATACAATTTGCAGCATTCATTTAATACTGTCAAGCCGGGCCAAGTGTGCAGCAGACAGAATAGCCGACAGCTCGACAAGTTGCCATAACTGTGCAAAATGCTTTTGAAAAACATTTTCTTTAATTAAAATTAATGCATTTTCACTCAATCACTTATTTATACTATATAAAAATTAATTAACTTTAAGAATAGTGACAAATAAAAAAAAAATTGGAAAACAAAACTGGAAAATTAGAAAAATGAAAGTAAGCAAAAATGTGGGGACTGCAAAAATTAAAAAGCGCCGAAAACAAAATTAATTAATTAGTATTTAATGTATTGTATTGAAAAGGACTTTCAGATAAAATAAATTAATTAGCCGGAGACAGAAATTTCAAAAGCAACCATTTCTAATATTATAAAATATTTTCTTTGTATATAGTATTCCCTTATTTAATCGAGTTTAAGCTTTCTTATTTTATTCAGACTTTTTGTTTTATTGTTTTAAATTTAAGAAACAAATTTATAAAAGCTCACCACTGGATTTGAGCCCATTTTAACGTTCTTGGCCATGTCCATCATGTCGAGAGCAACGCGCGCCATGCACTTGGCATGATCCTCACAATGGTCTGGCAAACCGGAGACGGCCATATATTTATCGCCAACAGTTTCCACCTGTCGATAATATTGAAAGTTAAACTTCTGTTTGTTCACCTGAAAAGTGTGCGTGCTGCCAATTTGACAGTTGACCCAGAAAAGCAAATTGCTGGGCCCAAAATTATAATTAAGTTTTAGGTTGGCTGATGGCTTCGTTTTGACAGGCATTTAGAGCACAGCCGTCGATCCAAAAGCCATACGCTTTTATTCAATGGATATTTATAATGCGAGTATAAATAGTAGTAAAGGGTTTGTTGCACTCACCTTGTAAACGTTCAGGTTGCGTTTGGAGTCCGTGAGGGCATCAAATACCGTATAGAGCTCGTTAAGCATTTTAACAATTTTCATGGCGCCCTCGGGATCCGTGTTGGCCGCACAATATTGTCCAAAGCCGACAATGCCGGAGAACATAAGCGTTACGGAGTCGTAGCTGTCAAAATATTGTACAATAAATAATTGTATAAATTGCAAATTGTTTGTATTTATGGCCATTGGGATCGGAGTTATAGCCATGGCTCTGGCTCATGGCTCTGGCTCTGGCTTGTGGCTTTGGCTTACCGTTTGGGTGGCACTGGACGCTGATGTCGTAACTCATTTGCCACAGACTTGGGTAACACCGAGTAAAGCAGCCTGGTTGCAGAATGGAGAGAAGAGCAGAGAAATGGATGACAAACAAATGGAAAGAAAATGTACGAGTAATTTTAATTTCGCGCCTGAAAGCATGCAACGATTTTTGTTGCTCTAAGTTTCTCTTATTTTTGTTTCTTTTTGCTGAATGCCAGAGATTCGAGCAGCCTTAATGTGTTTCTATTTTCGTATTTGCTTTGCATCATTTTTCTTTTTCTTACCTGTCTGTTTTCTGCTTCTCACTCTCCAGATCGCGAAACGTTTGCTGCAGCTTATCCGTCAGCATTTCCAGATTCTTGGTCAACTTGTATTCCGCTTCGAATTTTTCGGATAGCAGAACCAAGTCTCTGGCCGCATCGTGAAGCGGCACATCCGAAATGTAGAGCCCCTTCCTAAGATGCGAGTGAGTTTAGTGAGGGGAGAATCAAAACAAAAAGTAAGAGAAATGACAAGCATTTCATTTTACTTAAGTCTATTTAAATTTGCTTGGCTTCTGAGCCAGCGAAAAAGCAAATAAAATACAATAAAATATGTAAACTCCTGATGTAGATGGTGGAGGGTGTGGAATGTCTGTCTGGGCATTTGGCCAGGTGTGGCAAAAAACATTTTTACTGTCACCAATAAATTTAGCTGGATATTTGCAATTTCTTTCAATTTATATGCAGAAATAATAAACAACACCCCATAAACCGTCAACAGCAGTCTCCATAAATCCACATTCAAATAAGCGACAGTAAATTTTAACTATTTAATTCAGCTTAAAGATAAAATTGTGCCAAGCATGGATTTGTACTCACTTGGTTAAATCATCTAAATTCATTACACTGGGATAGCATTGAAAGAGAATCCGATCGGTTTCCGGTATATACATCATTTGGCCCTGTAATATAAAGAGCCAGATAAAGATAATGCTAAGCGAAGCATTCACAAAACGCAATTATAATAATAAAGTTGGCTATTACGAGTATGTTGCGTTTTTGTGGCAAAGCGCATTAAATTTTATGCACAATTTCCACAATTCCAATCTCAATGGCGGCGGCTGTGCGTAATCGGCCATTTTGTTTATTCATTTCATTATGTTGGTGAGTCTGGTTACGTGCATATGTGTGTGTGTATCTGTTTTAGCCACATATTGAAATCAATGCGGCTGATTGCAGACAGCAACGAAGCATACAGTTGTTGGCCAAGACACAAAAAACTTACCTTCAGTCTGAGAAAACGTTGTTCAAGTCGACTGCTCATGGCGCCTTGTCTCGTCTGGAGGACATAGATGGTGTTTATGTGCGACAGAATATTCTCGAATGTGAGCTGCAGGTGCGGTCTTATGGCCTCCACCACCTCTATCAGCGAACAGTTCTCCTCGGCCACTCTGAACGAACAAGGGAAGGGAAGGCAAAAAAATAAATGGTTAGCTGGCTGAATGCCCATTGAAAGGACAGCCATAATGGCTAATCACAAGACCACAACAACACACAAAACAACAACTATAAAGGCAAGAAGAAAATTGTAGATGATGGCGAAAAAGGAACCTGAACTTACCTGGGTATTACGCGGGATACAGCCTTGCCGGCCTGCACGACTTTCATTTGTCTATCGAACATTAAGTGGAAGGGAAACACCTTGCAGAATGTGGCAGGCGAGATGAGAGGCGCTGTAAATAGAGGGTGGTAAGAGAGGGGTCAGTTAACCGATGTAAGCGATTAGCCTGGCAATTAGCCAAATTAATGTCGCTTTGTTACCTTCGCAAAGAAACTCCATATCATCGCTGGCCGCCGCTGCCTGTTCATCCTTCTTGGCATCCGCCTGGGATTTGGCAGCCACATTGATTTCACGTATCAGAAACTGCACATGGTCGTAGCGCTCGATGTCATCGCTTTTGTTTTTCAGCAAGCGCAGACACTTCTGCTCCTTGTCGCCATCGCAGTCAAAGCTGTCCTGTACCAGCGGCCCACTGGGCGTGGCCTTCGATGTGGCCGGCAATTGCTCGGCTATTATGGCCAAGAGCAGAACAGAACAAAAAGAAAAGGAGATTACAATTGAAGATTAACAGCAAGAGCAACAGCAAAGCAGAAACAACACTTGGCTCAGGTTGTAATCGAAATCCCCAAAGTCTGATTGTGATTGGTTTGCCAGCTAAGAAATTGGTCGATTTTATAGCTCGGAGTAGGTCTGACTTTAACAAAGACTCTTTTTAGATCATCTACTCAAAGTGATTCTAAGAAATTGAAAAAAAAACTCTTCCGCTTTAAAAGTATAGAGATTCTAAGAAATTTGTTAGTTTTTCTAAGAAATAGGAATAGGTCGGACTTTATCAAAGAGTATTATTAGATCAACTACTTAAAATGCACAGTGATTCTAAGAAATTGATAGATATTGTTACTAGTCCAAATTTAAAAAAAAAAACTCTTTAAGCTTATCTACTTTTATGGGAATTGGTGGGACTTTATCAAAGAGTCTTATTAGATCAACTTCTTAAAAAGTACAAAGATTCCTAGTTCTCATGGACAATATGAGCTAGACACTCTAAAGTTGGTACTAAGATTCCTTTATAGCCCAAGCAGATCAAGTTTCTTTTCTTTTCACCCCTCGATAATTAGTATAATAATAATTGGTGGGACTTTATCAAAGAGTCTTATTAGATCAACTTCTTAAAAAGTACAAATATTCCTAGTTCTCATGGACAATATGAGCTAGACACTCTAAAGTTGGTATTAAGATTCCTTTATAGCCCAAACAGATCAAGTTTCTTTTCTTTTCACCCCTCGATAATTAGTATAATAATAATTGGTGGGACTTTATCAAAGAGTCTTATTAGATCAACTTCTTAAAAAGTACAAATATTCCTAGTTCTCATGGACAATATGAGCTAGACACTCTAAAGTTGGTATTAAGATTCCTTTATAGCCCAAACAGATCAAGTTTCTTTTCTTTTCACCCCTCGATAATTAGTATAATAATAATTGGTGGGACTTTATCAAAGAGTCTTATTAGATCAACTTCTTAAAAAGTACAAATATTCCTAGTTCTCATGGACAATATGAGCTAGACACTCTAAAGTTGGTATTAAGATTCCTTTATAGCCCAAACAGATCAAGTTTCTTTTCTTTTCACCCCTCGATAATTAGTATAATAATAATACATTTTTTTTATTATTTAAATTTAAATAACATATAGTGGGTTTTTTCATTATTTATTAAAGTTATTTAAGTTAAGTTATTTAAAAAACAATTTTACCCAGTTTTTAAGTGTTTTACTGATTAAGTAAGATTACAGCCTTTTCTACCAGTTTTGCTCAGAACATATACATTATCAATGTGTCATTTTGGGCTGAGAAAGTGAATATGCTCGATGTGTGCTAATAAGTAGTGTGTGTGTAAGCGTTATAAGCCCAAAGCAATCTGTTGTTTGCCACAATTGATGCTTACCCAGTTCACTTGCAATTTGCTGACCATCGTTGTTGTTGTTGTTGCTGTTGATGTTGTTGCTGGCGATGCCATTGTTGTTGCTCGCATTGTGATTATTGTTCTGCTCAGCATTCACTGATTCAGGTGCTTGTCCAGTTAAAGCTGCGGAGGCGGATGTGGTTGCAGATGCGGAGGCGGAGGCGGATGTGGTTGCAGATGCCGAAGGTAAAACTGAAGAAGGACATGCATCCAATACCACAGCATTCGTTTCAGCTTCTTCTTCGTCCAACTCCTGCTGTTCGCGTGCCAGAGCGCGTATTTTCTCAGCCTCATCGATGGGCTCTCCTTTGCGCTTCACAATGTCGATTTCCACCTCGACTCCGTGCAATTTCGATGCAACGGCCTGTAAATGATAAGGCGAGAGTGACCGGAGGGTCTGTCTGACGAGCAATGGGGTATGAGTTTACCTTGACTATGCCGATGACAATGTGCTCCAGTCCAGGCCGATCCGAGTAGTAATGCAGCATCAGCTCGCCATCTTTCTCCGTGCAGCGAAACGAGGGAGCCCGCATGCCAGGATACAGGGTGCCCAGATGGTCGTGTAATGCATCCAGATTCTGTGTTTCATTCATTGTTCATTTGCGGTTCGAATTGGAGTTGTTGTGGTTTTTGAATGGATTCGAGTATTCAATGAAAATGCAGCAAAAATTCAATTTCATTTTTCATTATGACTAAGGAATGAGACAGGAATGAATGACGATGACGTTGAGGATGAGGATGACGATATCGATGTTGATGCTGATAATGATGGTGATGGTGATGTTGATGTAGACGTTGATGGTGCGGTGAAAAGTGTGGAAAATTGAAAATAAATCGAATGTGAGTGCAACAAAAGCAACCGCATTTAAGTGGGCGGCAACTGGGGGTGATGGGCGTGTCAGCGTGTGTGTGCATTCAAGCAAAATAATGCTTATCAATGTGAATATAAAAGAGAGAGAGAGAGCGAGAGAGAAAGGGCGACAGATAGAACGAGATGGAGAGAGAGCAGCAGCAATTCGATGGCAACATGATAAATGACTCTGTGCAAAATTGCCAAATGGCAAATGCGATGCTCGGAGTTGCTCCGAGCTCTGTGCTCTGTGCTCTGTACTATCGTGAAATGCAAGTGAAATGAGCGTAAAATGCGAAATGTGCTTTAATTAAAAAACATTGATTAAGTCTTGGTTCACCTGCAGAAAGTCACGGGGCGTTGCACCCAAGACCTGTAGTATTTTATCATAGCCCGAATCCTGACAGAACTCAAAGAATGTCTTACCAAACAGCTCCAGTATATCATCAGCAGGTATGTCTGTATAAATATATACGAGTATACATATGTATATGTATGTGTGGAATGTTTTTTATGAGCCAGACACTGAAACAGCTACTTACTGAGTATCTCAACAGCTGCTCCAATTAGATTATATGTTATTTCGTCATCGTAAATTTGTCGCACCAGAAATTGTCCTTCCATGCTGACCATGGCCATTTTCCTGTTTGTGTTTTTTATTGTCGTTGTCATTGTTGTCGTTGTTGTTGTTGATGTTGATGTTTGTGGAGGAGGGGAAAAATAAGCGAGCATCAAATTGTGGCAGGAGTGTTGAATGCAGCATCAACGTCAACCCGAAGCCGAAATATGAAGATGGAGAAGGAGAAGAAGAGCGGAAAATACATACATTAATTTTAATTAAATTGCTTTTTCGCCTCAATTTATGAGTGTTGTATAAGTGTACGTATGTTTGTCTTATATAAATGTACATTTATTTGCTTAAGTGTATTTTATTTTTGCTTGAAGCTGCTATAAAGCCGAATCTTGCGCATATGGCGTTGTTTTTATTTTCCCAAAAAGATCTTGGCATTGGAATGCTTACTCTTTGTATATTTACAAATAATTTTCTTTACTTTAGCCTGAGTACAACCAAGTTGATGAATATATTTCGTTGTGGTTTAAGAACCTTGCTGTTAAGCTTTATGAGTGCTTTTAAAGCAGCTTTGTATGAAACTTAAGCAGTATTTGCATTGAATAAGGAAAAGGATGAACATTGTGCAAATCAACTTTATTATTTAATAGAACTTGTGCCAAGCTGTTGCCAAAACAAATTGAATACAACGTGCCAAACAGTGTGCAAAAAGGAAAGTGCAAACGTCGCAAACCTTAACCGAATTGAAGAGAGAGAGAGTGAAAAAAATAACGAAACAGAGCAGAAATCAGATAGAAAAAGTAATAGAAAAGTAGATGTTATACGTGCAAAACTTTTTCCATTTTCTTATTTTCGCATTTTCCCCAGAGCATACCTGGAATGTACCTGGCCACCCACAACTCACAACTCACGTCTCAACTCATATCTTTGCACCACAAAACAGCTGTGGCTCCTGTACAGTTTGCGCATTTGTATTACAGGTGGTCTAAAGGTGGCAACAACATTTCATTACTGCTCATTTCAAATGTGTGCAGCGACTGCAGTTAAAGCAGCTGTCAAATTGCAAATGATATCAACAGCTGACGCTGCCAAATGCGATTAAATGCAATGGAAAGCTTACACTTTTTGCTTGATTCGTTGCTTGATTTAGTTGAGTGTTGTCCTTTGCCTTGATTTAATAAAATTCTTAACTTATTGTGTCCAAGCATTTACAGACAATAGAACAAACAATCACGTAAATGATAAGTAGATTATTATTAATTTTCTACAGAACAAGAAACTGCATCTCTGCAAAAATTTCCAAGTAAATCTACGGAAAGTGGAAATTGATTTTTAGCTGCAATTTATTATTCTGTGGAAAATTGCGTGAGCTTGTGTGTGTGTGTGTTGCAGGAAATTCAAAATTAAAATAGAATTTATGCAGGCGACGCTGTGCAAAGTTATTGCGATTCAGCAAAGTTGATTTAAGCTTCATAGTTTTCTAATAATTGCTTTAAATTTCTGAAAATAATTTAAGCTAAAGTTTGCCATAAATTTAATAACGACTAGTTGCTTTAATTTTATTTTTAGCTACACTCTAATTTCTTCTTACAGCTCGAATTGTGAACCGACAAATTTTTGCGTAAATTAAATAAGGAACATACATTTAAGGGCTACCCTAAAAACGTTACACGCCTGTCAACGTTGCGTATGATTGATTTTTATTGATTTAAATGTGTGTTTGCTGTGTGTTTTTGATCGACAACCTAATTGAAAAAGTTAATGTGTGCCTGAACGTAACAATATGAGATACAAATGATGATTTTTATATTTGTTCAGCAAAAGTTTATCATCTAATCAAAAAATTTGTGATACAAAAAAAAAGTTATTTTTGCGCTGGCAAAAAGTAAACATTAATTTTCGACAAACTCCACAGCATTTACGCTAATTTATGCTTTACAAATTAATTATACAGCAGGCAATTTATCACCTTGTTATTTGCAGCTCCTCATGACATTAAGTATACGCCGTGTAAGCGGAGCGTAACAAATGCAAGACGACATTTAGTAGCTCTCTCTCTCTTTATCTTTTGTCTTCTCAGTTGTGTTTTAGCTGCTTTCAAATTCAATTTCCGCTTTTCTCTCTTCGCTCGTTTCTTGCTCATTTAAATATTGTGTGTAAACGGTAGAGAGGATGGCCAACTAAGTGGCCTAATCTGGCAAATGGCGTTGGCCATAGCCCGGCTAATAATATGAAAACATTTCGCGACCAAATGGCCTCATCCAATGACCCGGCAATAATGTAGTATTTGATTTTTTATATTTTTGTTTTGTTTTCGTTTTCAACTGTTATCTAGCTGCACGTGAATTGTATAACAAATTTTTGTTGGACAACCATTTGGCAATTAGATATTTGCAGTCTGCACAGCCGGCGGTAGCTTTAGCTTGATTTTGTTATTGACGCTCTCGCGTGTAAATATTATTGTTTAATATGCCATAAGGCAAACGTTTTACACACAAACAGACACTCAGTTTCACACAAACACAGATACCCACATATGCACGCACTTACGCAGGCTGTGCACGAATTAAGCGTGGATGTGGCTATATTAAGCGAGCCATATAGACACAAATTAAGTGGAAGCTGGATTTGGAGCACATCAGGAAAGGCAGCAATTTGGATATGTGGTGAACGCGCTATGCAGCTCGCATCAGTATCGAGATCTACTCACTTTGTTAGAACAAGGCTAGATGACTACTGGGTATACAGTTGCTACCTGCCTCCGAGCCAAAGCTATGAGGAATTCAGCATTGCGCTGGACGAGATTGCGATCGACGCCCGAAGCAACAGTCCGGTCATCATAGCTGGGGACTTTAATGCCTGGGCTCTGGAGTGGGGAAGTACTCTTACTAATGCTAGAAGACGATGTCTGCTGGAAACATTTGCGGCTCTTGATTTAGCCCTTTTAAATCAAGGCTCCCGGCACACATTCAGCCGAGCAGGAGCAGGGTCAATCATTGACCTTACATTCGTCAGCAGCTGCCTGTTTGCCTCATCGAAATGGCGAGTAGGCGACCATTATACAGCGAGCGACCATGAGCCCATTCTGTTCTCCATTGGCTCACCGGACAGACGAGACCGGAACCAAGCGTCCAGTGGCATGGCATACAAGGAGAACACACTTAACTGCCAAGCTTTTGCTAATGTGATGAGCAATCTGTTAGTTTCAGGCTCAGCAAAGGACATGACGGATCAACTGGCACAGCATCTTAAGCAAGCATGTGACGCTAGCATGGTGGCTAGTAGGACGTACAAAAGGCATCACAGATCAGCTTACTGGTGGAATGACCAGATTGCAGAGGCACGCGCGAGTTGCTTATCTGCAAGACGGCAATACCAACGGGCGAGAAGAAGGGATAGAGCAAACTGGCAAGCACTTCAACGGCGATTCAGAGAGGCAAGGAGTGCTCTAAAAAATGCGATTCGCACCAGCAAACGAGAGTGCTTTCTTCAACTGTGCGATTCTGCGGATCACGATCCCTGGGGCAAGGCATACAAAATTGTGGTCAAACGTATCTATGCCAACAGAGTGGAATCACCGAGCGACCCACAGCGCCTTAAAGACATCGTGGAAAAGCTCTTCTCACATCGCATGGACAGTCTGGAGTCAAGAAGCGGCTATCCAGTGACTCCCTCCGAAATCCAGCCAGTCACCGTCGACGAAGTTCTCGCAGCGGCCCAGAGGATGAAGCCTGGAAAGGCTCCTGGCCCAGATGCAATACCAAATCGGGCTGGTGAAGCTGGCAATCTCCTTGCGACCAGAGATTTTTGCGGAAGCGTATACGCAATGCCTATGTGAAGGCATTTTTCCAGACAGATGGAAACTGCAGAAGCTGGTGCTGATCCCGAAGCCCGGCAAGCCGTCTGACGACGCGTCGTCCTACAGACCGATCTGCCTGATTGATGCCATGGGCAAGATTCTCGAGCGAATTATTTGCTCGAGACTAGAAACGGCAATCAGCAACAGTGGCGGGCTCTCGCCACACCAATATGGATTCAGGAAATCATTCTCCACCATTGACGCTATTCGGAGGGTGACGGAGATCGCTTCAAAAGCTAAAGAAGGTACCAGATGGAAAGGCGGGAGCAAGCAATACTGTCTCATTGCTACCCTGGACATAAAAAACGCGTTCAACACTGCAGACTGGGGAAGCATACTTGATGCACTCAGAAATTTTGGAATCCCGCAGTACCTCTACGCGCTGGTGAGGAGCTACTTCGGCAACAGGCATCTGCTATACTCCACCACAGAGGGAACAATGTCTTACAACATCACAGCAGGCGTGCCTCAAGGGTCAGTTTTGGGGCCCCTTTTGTGGAACTGTATGTATGACGGAGTCTTGCGTCTGGCATTACCCGGTGGCTGCCATATAGTCGGATATGCGGATGACGTCGCTCTTGTAGTCGTTGCCAAACAGCTAGAAGAAGTGGAAAGCATCTGTAGCGCGGCAGCAACGCTAGTAATCCAGTGGCTCCGCACAGTTGGCCTGGAACTCGCAACACACAAAACGGAGGCTGTGCTCGTTAGCAGCCGGAAGAAGGTGGAGACGGCACGCATCAGAGTTGGAGACAGCGTCGTGACCTCAAAAAGGGCCATTCGATACTTGGGTGTGGTTATCGACACTCGCTTAAGTTTCCGGGAGCACATGGCAGCGGTGCAGGAAAAGGTAGCGAATTCGAGCCGTGCACTGTCGCGAATTATGCTCAATACCAGAGGACCCAAGCAGGAGAGGAGGATGCTCTTGATGAGTGTCGTCCGATCCATAACACTGTATGCTGCGCCGATCTGGGCGGATGCAATCAAAGTTAAGAGCTACTCCAGAGGAATACTAGCAAGCTATCGACTTTGTGCCCTACGTGTATGCAGTGCCTTTAAAACGGTATCTGACGATGCCGCCCTGGTCATTGCGGGCATGATACCAATCGACTTGCTGGCCGCCGAGGAGAAAGTCGTGGAGGCAGCTACAACAGCAGGACAAGAAAGAAAGAGGGCGCGTACTGAGGCTAGAGAGGCGAGCATGTCAAGCTGGCAGCTGCGATGGAGCATGTCGTCCAAGGGTCGCTGGACGCACCGCCTGCTGCCCGACATAAGGCGATGGACAGGACGCAAACATGGCAGGGTCAACTTTTATCTGACTCAACTGCTGAGTGGTCACGGGTGCTTTAGGCAGTATCTCAACAGATTTGGCCATGAGACATCTGCCCAGTGCACCTGGTGCGAAGAAGAAGTGATGGAAGATGCCGAGCATATTCTGTTCCGCTGCGGTCGTTTCAGTGATCAGAGGCAGCGACTCTCAGCGATGGCCGGGATAGAAATATCTCCAGATAACCTTGTGGATTTCATGTTGGAACAACCCGAATTCTGGGAGGAAACATGCAACTTTGCTGCTCTTATCATGCAGGAGCTGCGCAGAATTGAAAGAGAGAGGAACCGACAGTGGTAGATGTAGTCATCGTCCTTGCGATGCACTGACTAAAAGTAGTTCCGCCACACATACACCTACTTATGTGAGAACTCAGAAAATTGCGCAGCTTGGGGATTTTTATTCGCTCCAGACACGCAGCTGACTCTGAGTTTGAGTCTCTGACTCTGACTCTGGCGCTCTGTCATGTGGGGGCTCTCAATTTAATGGCGGGCCACTAAATCTCTTTATTATGAACTACTTGTTGGCTTTTGGCCGCTTAAACTTTAAGTTGGCTTACAAAGTTTTTTACAAGAGGACCGCAATTGATATAAAATCAATTAGCTAATTTGATTTGCTCTTTGTGGTTATTCCCAACTTTTTGCTTTCTGGATCGAAATCCGCTGTGAATCTTTAATGTGCTTGTTGTGGATTACATTTTGTGACCGTATTAAACTATTGTAAGTATGTCAATCGGTTCAATTTGGTTTGGCTTTAAACATATCTCACTGTCGATCTTTGCTGCCAGCTTTGGCTTATGAACTTCAGTGCCATGCCCACGATGACAGTTGCCACAAAGCTGCTTCGCTTTGTAGGCAGCTCAAATCTTAAGACTTGAATGTGTGTCGCTATTATCTGTACATACACACACACACAACCACCAATACCCACACACATTTCAATGGTTGGGCACTTAGCAGAAGAGCGCGCCGACTCGGCTCTGCTCAGCTAAATATAAAACACATCCAGTTTGTCTTTAGAATACACTCTGTGTGGTACTGGAATTTCATAAATCACAATGTGACACAGGTAAAAAAAATTGTAGCTAAAGCAATATATTTTTATAAAATTCCTGATAAAATTGTCGATTTGTAGACATACTTAGTTCAGTTCATACCTGTTAAATAATGATTAGTAATAATATTCATTAGTAATTAGATTATCTTTGTTTAAAAGTCGAACTAATTATTAAATTACGATTATTTTCGGGTTTGCCCAATTATTTAATGATTTCGATTACAAAAAATCAAAAATAATCTTTAATTATTACAATTATTCAAAAAAATTCAGCAAAAATCAAAAATAATCTTTTTGAGTATTTCGGACTATTTTTTTTTATTTTTTCTGATTATTTCTGATTATTTATGCACTATTTAGTAAAAATCTAATTATTTTAAATTTACACAATCAAAGTAGTCAAAATAACCAGCAAAAATCTAGAATAATCCGGAAATAATCAGAACGATTTTTTTTGAGTGTATTTTTGATCTACTTTTGATTTTTTCTCGATTATTTTTTATAAATGAAATAATTATAGATTTGTTTCTGATTTTTTGTAATTGTAATCATTACTACTTATAATCGCAAATTTTTTAACAGTGAATTATATAGTCACTACGATTATTTCCATAAAAAAATTTAAATGATTAGTAATTCTCAATCGAAATTTAACAGGTATTGTTCAGTTAAATAGCAAAAGACATCCTGTTGAACATTGATAAATATTACTGCAAAACAGGCAATTGACATAAAAACGTATTATTAAAAAATACTGAGCATCAAATGTTTAGATTTTTTAGAAAAAAACATTCAGTTTTTCTTTAGAATACGCTCTTGAATTCAACAAATCACAATATAACACAGTTATACATTTTTTTGCAGCTTATGTAATTGACTTGAAAGCTTATTATTAAAAAGTTCAGTGAAAAGATTGTCGATTTCTATAAATAGTTACTTGCATCTATCTCATCTTTTCTTTCGAAAGCTATTATTAGGTGCTTAGTTGGTCGGCTACGCTCGATTGCAGCTTTGGCTTGTTTCCTAAGTGGCAGCTGCCTCTGCAACAAACCCCCAAGAACAAGTGCAAAGCTGCAGCGAAGAAACGGAAACGAAATAAGGTTAAAAGCCACTTAAGACTTGTGCAAGTTAATGTGGCACATAACTCAAGTGAGTCACATATTTTATTGTGCGCACAAAGAACCAGAAGAAAACCAAAAGAAGAAAAAACATGAAAACATTGTACACACACACACGCACACACTCTAACTGAATCTGCGTGAGTGTGTGAGTGTGTGACTAACGTTGGGCCATGGCCAGGGACAGGGCCAGGTCATACATTAGCATTGGTAATAAGGAACGCATTCTTTGTTGCTCTAATTTCTACCAGCAATGCCAATTGATGGCCACCAAAATAGGCGGGGCGAAGGGCGAGGGAGGCAATCAAATCACATTGTAATGATACAATCGATAATACTATTGTACTTACTGAGGCCATTGAGATAAGATTGCCAAACGATTTTTAAGAGTCGGCTAACACAATTGCAATTGGCCAAATGCATTGCCCGCACTCAAATGGGTAACAATTTAACATTGAAATTACACTCAGAGAGGCTAGGACTAGGAATGGTTATCGATTTGGCATAAAATCGGAATTTATTCTTAATATTTTAAGTTCGAAAAGGACAAAAAATATTTAAAGCCTGTATAACTAGACTTCAACAAATGCTGATCCAATTGCAGAAAACACAATCAGAAATCGTTCAAACAAGGCAAAATATTTATTATATTTTAAATATAACATATTTATTCAATTTCTACAAATCGTTTCAAATATTTTTCTGACTAGATGATTTCAGATTTCCGCTGATGATTTGTAGTAACTTTAGTAAAATAACAGCTTAAATTCTTAGTTAACTTCTCTTGAGTTAGTCGAATACGTGAAATCATCTATATACACTTAATTTTAGCACCGTTTCATAAGATGATTTCAAGAAATGGGCTCCGTTTAAACAGAGAATCAGCTGTGCTTTTATAAATTCCGTGATTAGCGTTAAATCGATGCAAAGCATCAACTGACAGACGTGATGAACCTCTTTAATGATAAAGGAGGCAGTCATTCTATGCCTTCCTCATCATCATCTTCCTCATCATCATTATCATGCTCATTATGATGATAGTCAATGCCATTGTCATTGTCATTGCGATTAGCTGAGCCGAGTCAATTTAGCTGCGGCTTAGTAATTTAACTGTCGCCGAGTTACCACGACCACGGGTCGTATGATTAACCTTTAACGCTGCTTCAAGTGTGTGCCAAGGCAAAACTTAATCTGTCTCTGCAACCCAGAAGATGCGATAAAAAAAGAAACCAAGGAGCAAAGCAGTTGTTTCACTGTTGGTCAACCAAATTAATGAATCCCACCACTTTTGTCCGAGAGTTGCAAAGAGCTCATTAATAACTGTCCACATGCATGGCAATCGAAACTTTGTCACTGGGTTTCCCCTGACAAGGCCCCGGAGCAACCAAATCGAAATCCACACTCCCATTTGTTATGCCAGCAACCTTCGATTGAGTTTCTCCTGTCCTATCCTGTCGTGTCGTGTCCTGTCGTCTCTTTTGTTTTTGCTGGGTTTTACTTTTTGTTTTTTCTGTTTTTCCAGTTTTTTTTTGTCTGCCTGGCTAAATTTATCTATGCGCGCACTGTGACATCCCGAAATTAGGACATCATTAGCAACTGTCGATGAGCACTGATAAATGCGGTACACGGCCTGTTTCTGCGTTTTCCAGTTAATGCCCGTAGGCGGTCTTTGCGGTTGGTTGACTGCCAATGCTATCAGTGTTGGCCAAGTACTGAGCCTTTAATTTTTGTTTTGTTTAGGTTTTAAGGCTATCTTGATGACTTAAAATATTCATAATCCATAATTTCTATGCAAATTTGAATAATTATTCTTGTTTGTTATACACTGCAACTACTTGAAGTTATTGATTTAGCCATGAGCACTTTTTCTGAAGATTTGAAAGGTATGTTCGTGTATGTAAAACACTCGGACTTGTTTTTGTATCCTTCAAGAAATCTATTTAATTGGATACAGACCAAAGAACACGGCAACTAAAGCTCAGTTTCGCCACTTACACTTGTTACTCGTCAGTTTAGTTACACACTGTCGCCTTTAGCCAACAGAAGACAGAATAATAACAAGATTGCTGGACTGGAAGAATACTTTGTAAGTAAGAATACTTTGAAATCAATCTTTACTTCAAATTTAATGTCAAATAAATTCGAATTCCCATCTGCAAAATACAATCAACTAAATATGTTTGAGTCAAAAATAAAAGGAGCAATTTAAAGTGCCTACTTACGTTATGTGTGCTATATTTACAGGGTATTATAATGTGTTAGCAAGGGCGTTTGACTTAATGATGCCCAACGGCGAATGCGTCACACACAAAGCAATGCGAAATTTGAAGTGACATAAACGACGGCAACGGCAGCAGCAACAAAATGTCGCAAATTGACAGTGGCACAAGGCAGAAACACTTCCGGTCTGGCATGCCAGTGCAGTTTACAGTTATACAGTACAGTTGCAATGGCGCCGCAGGCTGTTTGAATTTGTGTCCCCGTCGTCCTCGTTGTTGTCGCTGTTGTAGCTGTTGTCGTTGCAAGGGGCGGAAGTAAACACTCGCCGATATGTTCGCCAATGTCTTGTTGGCTCTATGCAAATCAAGAGAAATTTTCTTTTCCGAGATTTACAACATCATCGATTTGCAGGGGCAGGGAGGGGGCAAGGGAGCGAGCAAATATGTTGGACACAAGCACAGACTGGCTTTGGCATTACTTCGAGTTGAATTGTCTGGAACAGATGCAGATGGAATTGCTGTCAAGAGGCATCGTCTGTTCGTTACACGCGGCACAATGCAAATGAGAATGAAAATGAAAAGTTGGCGTTGTTGCATTTCGGCAGTGCCAAATGACATTTGCGACATAATGCGATTTGCATTAGGTTTGTTGAACAATCTCTAACGAGATTCAAGCTTGAAAAAGGAGTCGAAGTACGCGCAGCACGCGCACAAAATAAATTGCATTTCACTGCATTTCAGTCGCAAAAGGAACAGAAGGTCTCATGGTTGCATGGGCTGCAATTCTCAAATGCAATTAATGCGAATTTCACGGGTGCGTTTGTGCGTTAAACGTGGAAACGTGAAAGCGTAAAATGCCTATGCAGAGTTTCTCTGTAGTTTTATTTTGCCCGCACAAACTGAAATTTCGAGCACACAGTGCGTATGATTAACCAGATACGAGTATGCATTGCGTAAACGCCCCGACCGCCAGCTTACTATTCGACCACCATATTTAACTTATTTAATTAATATTGGTTGCCTAGCCTCGGGCAGGCCGCTGTCAGAAACGAGAACGAAAACAAGAACTGTCTGTGAGGCAGCAGTTTGCTGTTTGGTTTTGTATCAAGTTATTATTATGAATTAATGGGCTTTGTGTGGTGTTTAGTTTGGCACAAAAGTCGATAAATTTATAATTAGCTTTTGGCATTCAATGGAATGGAAACAAGTTAAGAGCCAGCCTACAGAAGCTTTGACTTTGACTTTGTCCCCGTGCTCAGCTTCAATTCAAAAGAGCACAGTCAGATAAGTTGGCAGTCGTTTACTTGGGGGCTTAGCTTTTTTTGACTTGGTCTGAGCAAAGTTCAATTCCCTTAATGTTTTTTGAGAACTGAGCTGAGCTAATCTGAATCTGAATCAAAGACAGTGAGTGTTGAATTGTATTGTTACATATTTTGTTATGTATAATTGTCATCAATTAATTACTGAACTAAGGCCCGTTTTTTCAATGTCTAAATAAGGTGTTTAATAACCATTGAAAATATATTTCGGCGTAAAATATATAGAAATTAGTGTGCAATTTTAAATTATATCTTAGATACAGTTTATATGTACATTGACAAAACGGCCCTAAGTGAAATAACGAAACAAAACATATTTAAAGCTATCAAACATGAGTAAATAATGGAGGTAATAAAAATATAGTTAATATTAGTACATACAATAAATTATTTTACTGACACAACTCTTATAGGAAAAAGTTTTTCTTAGTTTCTTCTTAATTTTATTGATCGAGCGGTCTTGAAATATATTTATTTCTTGGCAGTTATTGAATGTCGATTAATGCACTTCATTTGCGTTAAGCGCACGAACGGACACTCGAACCAAACGTCTGCTATTGAGAAGCCATAACAAACGATAATGTGAGCAGTGGATGAGGAAGTGCGGCATTTAACATTACGTATGCGCCGCGTTTACCAGTTTTGATCGCACGCACGCAACGCGTAATTCATAAAGCGATAAAACAGCTGAGCATAAAACGCGAACTTAGAAACATAAAATGTGGGCGGTGTGGGTGATGGAATCAGATTGTGTTGGAGATGTAAGAATATGAAGCAATCAAACGCACAATAAAATGAAGCAACCAAAAGGAAGTCGAGGAGTCAACAAAGGAGATGCAATCAAAGCTAAAAGTAATCTCGGCGATAAGTGCGAAAACGTGTCAACTGAGAAGGTAGTTAATACGGGGAGAGTCTGGGGAACTGAGAAACTGCTTGCACATGACACTCGATATACATATTGAGATGTCGAAAACAATTGACAAACAGCCGGCGACAGTTTTGAGACGAGATACGAAAATATGACACATTCACGTAAATGCAAAAAGTTGAAAAGAAACTAAACACAGCTCTAAGTTTTTTGGTGAAGGTTTGTTTGTTGTTGTTCTCGGGCAACCCTGCGCTTGTTTATTTATGTTAGTAAGCGACACAGTCATTCACACACAGACACACACACATGGGGCACACCGCAGACAGCTTTTGTGTGTTTGGCTTGTACTTAAAACTAGAAGAAGAAGTTCGCAGAAAAATAAACGCCTTTGCTGGGATTGAAACTTTAGACGCCTCAACGCACATTTGTTGACGCATTCCCGTGCACACACACACACACACACGCACATGCTCACTAACACACTCAACTCGTTACATGCCTGAGAAATGCCATTTCCGACACTCACACAGACAAACACTTGAAAAGCGACTCGAATTTCCATAATGTCTGCCATGAAAATGCGATCGATTTTCGTGTGTGGTATAAAAAAAAAACCGAAACAGCAAAAGAAAAAAAATGTCGACATAATGCTGCGGGCCAGGTTGTGGTTTAAGGGCAAGGGGGAATGTGTGTGCGTGAGTGTGTGTAAAAGTGTAGCAAGAGAGCCCCAAATGGCAACCAGTAATATGAAGCTTGGACATGGGAATGGAAATGTGTGCAGAAATAAATCCGCCGTCTAATGGCCCAAAGCGACCCCAGAAATTGTGGTGCGCGCTTTTTAAGCAGCACTTAGTGGACGGCTTTAGAATTAACATGAACATCAAAATGCGTTTTTAATGGCCGGATTCTCTCGCTCTTTCTCTCTCAAAACAAATCTGTGCCTAGTCCTGCCCGGTTGAGTGACAAAATGTTCATGGCTTCCAACTGTTCTCCCTTTGGCATCGTTACTAGCTCAAGCTGAGCCGGAACGCAATGAATGAAGATTGATGACTCCTTCGCATTTGTCAGCAGTTGCCTCAGCTGCTTATTCAAAGTTAATAAGTCGCAAAATGTTTTTCTCGAAAAGAAAGCCATTGAAACGTGTTCTGCACAATTCGCACAAATTTGCATTTAATATGGTTTGCCCAACAACAAGCAGCATCGTTTTCTATGCTCCGTACTACGAGGCGTATGCGTAATAAGTGAAGTGAAAATTCGGCTCATGCCCCCATGGGGGCGTGTAGCTAATCCTCTGCTCGTCGCCTTCAATATATATCACATTTTCCATTCCACTAGCCATGCTCCAATGATGACACGGGCGGGTCAGACAAAATTAAGGCCAGTTCTGTGTAAGCTCGGGCAAAATGTCTAATAAAATTCAATTTTTAAAAAATATTTGTATTTTTAGTTTATGTTAGCTTTAAGCAGATTTTGTTAGCATGTTTCAAGTTATATGCACAGAGAGAAAAAAATCTATAAATCTATTCAAGTTTAAAATTCTTGATTTTAGCACTTGTTTTTTAAGTTTGTTTTCTGGATATAATTGTTAAATTAACACAATTTGTGGATAAAACCGCAGCATTAAAATGCTTAAAAAAAGACAAAAACATTTGATTTGAATGAAAAAATTCATATCAATCAAATTATTTGAGGAGAAGAAATTGAAAAGTCGCAATTGAATTCAACTTCAGAAATTCAATTTAAGAAATTCCAAACCGTTTAAACTTTTAGTACCAGTTGAGATTTGCTGTTTCCGGGAATCCCGGAATATTTTCAGTGCTTGTGTTATATATTTACTTTTCTGCCATCATAGCGTATGCATAATCAATCGCTGGTCCGTCATGTTGTGGCCAGCAGAGCATTAACAGTGAATTTTTTGGCAGAAAACGCAGCAGCAGCTCAACTGAGGCGTACATACAATGCGTGAGAGATTTATATGTATATATATAAGTTGACTGGCATATTGACATAAAGACAGACACGCAGACAAGCAGACAGATGGACGGACACCTGTAGGTGAGGGCCTTGAGGGTTAGACGCTATGCCGACACATGCAGTTTGCCCTTATTGTGGTCGATGTGTGCGTGTGCGTGTGTGTGTGTGAGTGTGTGATGTAAAACATTTTATAGGCAAATCGATTTTTGTCTAAAGTGCCACAAACACGCACAGAGACAGCAACAGCAGCAGCAGCGATAACAATAACAAGGACTTTCGCAACAATAACAATAAAGCGGCACTGCGACAGCGCAAAGAAAGAGATTAAGAGAGGAAGAGAGAAGAAGAGGGGCGACAGCGAGTGTGGGCGTACATTTCCGGCTAGTGTATTAGTAACAAAAACAATAACGAGAACAATAACTGACACATTGACCGTGGCCAACTGTGTGTCTCAAGAGTTAATGTCAAGCGCTTTGAGCCTTCTCATAGATATCGAATCTGATCCTAGCCGCACATCAAAGTCAAAGTCAAGCCGCAAAATGAAAAAGAAGAAGGCGAAATTCATGCTAAAATTGCCAGGCAGCTTTAAGGCCTTAATACAGTCCTGTTTTGGAGTAGATTAATGAAGCTCATTTGCAGATTGATGTGCTGCAATTATGCGGCAACAACAATCAGAGTAGAAGCACCATAAAACACTTAGCGCACAGATTCTGATTAAGTGAAGCAGAGGAAGAAACAATGGAGATAAGGCAAAACAAACTTGACTTGGCTTTAAAGCTGAACGCAAAAGCAAAAGCAACTGCTTTAAAAGCAATCAGGCTGAAGCCAAGCGAGAGACAACTTTCATTCGCATTTATTCGTTTTGCGGTCAGCAGTGTGTCAATCAAGGCAAATGCCATTGCCATTCATATTGAAGGAGGCAGACGAGTAGACAGACAGACAGACAGACAGAGACAGAGAGAAAGAGAGGAGACAAAGGCAGACAGAGTAACGGCACGCACGAATGTATGCTATGCTATGCGTCTCTCCTCGTATACTCGTATCCTGTCAATGGTCTTCGCCTTCTTTTTAATGAACGCTTTGACAATGCCTTCGAGTGCATAAGAAGGAGAGGCTAACGAGGACAATTGCCATCTCCTTCTCCGTCTCAGTCGCAGTCTGGCCGTGTTTGTTAGCAAGACTCAAGTGTGGGCCAACGTCAATGCCAATGGCTGGTCGACTCAAGTGGAAGGATAATGAGTGTTTCTCTAGCCACTGCCAGCGGCGACAACTAACTGACAATGCTGCTGTTGCACTGATTGCTCACTGTCAATGCCAACTGGCAACTGCCAACTGGCAACGAGCTGCAATGTAATTAAAGTCATGTCATTGACAGCCTCATTGGCAGTTGCTGTTTTTAAAACTAGGGTCAAATTATAGAATTCTTTGCTATTTCGTTGCCTATTGCGTTGCCATTGTTACAACAGTAAATGAGAAAAGTTAACTCAGTGGATAATTAAAAGGGTTTCTTTATTCCTCTGCACATCTGGCAAAGTTAATGCTCGACTTTTTGACAGCTGACTTGCGGTTAAGCAATCTCAAGAAAGAGAAAAAAATAAATATAAATCATGGTCAATTAGTAAAAGAAGCACTGACGTCATGGTAGCCTGCGTTGCCAGGGCAGAATGGGTGGTAAATTCAGGGAGTTGTCAGGGGTAAAGTCAGCACATGATAAAGCACATGACTAAGGCAACGGCAAAGGCAGCAAAGGCAGAACTATTTACAAATGGTGGTTAAGCAAATACACACGCAATATCAATAACTTAATTAAGATAAATGCGAATTGTATTTAGTCATAGAGCACACACACACACACACACAATAGACACACACACACATACAAAGGGGGGCACGTGCCGGCTGCCATTTTGTGTATTTTTGCCCGGATATCCGTTAATTCTAGCGCTACATTTGGCGTGGGAACACAGACTCAGACCCAGAGAAATCTTTGTTAACATTAATGCGACGCGTGTTTTGCTTGTTTATGTGCCACTGACATTACACAAACACACACGCACAATTAATTTATGTACTTTGGGCGGGCAGGAAAGGGGCGTGGCAGCGCGTGCCAATGTGAAAAATGGATAATTAGTTAATTGCAGCTTGTGGCAACTGCCGCAACAGACAAATGTGCATTAATTTATGTATGTGTATATTAATTAATTGTGCCACATTGTTAATTTGCTAAAGATTTGCAACTGTAACCCAAGTCAGGTTGAAAATTGCTGGCCAACACCTTTGGCAATTAGCTTGACTCAGTTTACTGGAATTAGTCAGAAGGAAATCGAGACGACTCAAGGGAACTCCTGTTTCTCTCCTGGGAATATACTTGCTCTTCCGTCTGACTGTTGCTTTAAGTAGTACAACTAATTTATACACTTCCCCGACTTCAACTTTATGCCATGAGTTTTAATAGTTTTGGGAAGTCATTAACTTCTACAATATTCTGGGTAACTTCTAATGTCTCTTCTTTCTGAGTTTTCCTTGTTACTTACTTGATTTTCTCCCATATTTCTTCGCCGAAATGTTTCAGGACCAGCAACTCCAATGCGTAGTTCACAAAGCCATACTGAAAGTAAAAGTGAATGATGAGAAAACATAAACAAGAGCGATTAGTTAAGGGAAATAAGGCAGAGGCAGAATATCATTGTTAATATAATTGCTTATAATACGTTGTACATCTTTTATTTGCATTTGATTTATCTCTTTTTGTTAATAAAGAAAACACAATTTGAAGTGGCCAAGCGGCAATTACAGAAACATTTTTATAGCCACTCAAACGGCATCGTAAAAACGGCAGCAAAATTGAATGCTCGCACATTTTAATTACATTTGCAGGCGAAATTCGAGTACGCGTAAGTGATAATTAAATCGAGTCCAGCTAAGGATGCTCAAAATACTCTTTGGACTCTATTTACGGATGCTGTGTTCAACGGTTATTTGTTGTTTTTTCAATTGCGTTTTTTTTTATATATTGTTAAATGTGAAAAATGTGAAATCAATAACGATTGCGCATTTCATTTCTTTCAAATGTATCCTATAAGCAATCAATTTGATTTGTTATGCGAAATCAAAACCAGACACATACACTAACACACACACAAATAGACAGACAGACACTCAAATGCCCATAGAGCTGGCTTGCAAGATGGCGCACAATCAATCGTTTCCGCCGGAAGTAATACTAAACAAGCAAAATACTTGAAATATATTTACATACATTACGCATACGTCTAGTGGCCTCAACCCGCCGCTGTTCAAGCGTTCGTTTCAGCTTCTATGCTCTATGCTCGATTGCCTGATGAAGATGTATCTAACAGATACTTGATGTTTATTGCCATTGCTGCTCACATTGAAATATTACAACAACAGGCCGAGTCGTAGGTAGATGTTTTGGATAATTTAAAAATAAAAAACATGCGAAAATCGCAATCATTATATAAATAAATGTTTCATATGTGTGCTCGTATGAAAATTTAAAAGGATCTGCTTTTTATTTGTCCTTGGGTACCCAGACTTTACTTTCTCAATTTAAATTATTTAAAATGTGTATATTGAATTACCACTGGTATTTATATATTTAATTTTCATTTGGTTTTCACGTGAAGGGATTGCAATGGAATTTTTGGATAAATAATCATATTTATTGATTGAATCTTTGTTTCAAAAGTTTTCACTAAAGCCCATTTAATTATGACATATTTTTCTACGAAAACTTACCATTTTTGCTGCCTTTATGTAATTGTTGTTGCTAGTCAATTGAATTGGTTGTCGGAGTTTTAATCCACTTTCACAAACACATACGCATATATATAAATATGTCGATCGAATGAAAATCACAACTCTGTATTTGATTTCAATATTTAATCTCGTTTCATTTTAGTTTGACATTTTCATATATTTATTAGTATGTTTTACACCGTTGAAGTTGAGCTCGCAGCTTTATAGGAAAATCACAAAAATATAGATGGAAAATAAATGATAAATAAACAAAACTATTACAAATATGAAAAGCGTCTGTTGAGTTCTCTGAGTTTTGTTTTGCGTCCCACTGATGCCATTGACGGAGAATCACAAATGCCACAAAGGACATGAATATTTCATGAGTTTTTACATTGAAATCGGCTTAACGCTGTATTCATCTCTCTCTCTCTCTCTCTCTACACTCTCATTCGTGTTTCGCTTTAAGTTCTGCCTGCCTTGGCTTGGCTTTTATTTATATTTGTTTTTTTAAGAAGGACGCATACTAATCAAATATTCCAATGAGAGCAAGTGACTCAAGGAGCCCCAAAAAGCATTTGCTCAACAGTTGCAGCTATTTGTAGTGCCATTTGCTGGCGGCTTATTGCATTCTTGCATGTTTGTTGCATGCCACATGCCACATGCAACACGTGCAAAAGCCAAAGGCGCTATTCCAACACACACACACACACACAACAATTTCAGCGGCAACACAGCCATCAACTGGGTCACAACAGAGCCATTCAGACAGGCAGCTAAAATGGCAACAAAAAATACGGCACAAAGGATGCATAAGACTGGTTAATTACACACACTTGTGCTTGTGTATGTGTGTGTATGCATGCCACCAAATTTATGCACCTCACTGAATGTGCAGCAATTGGGTCGACGCCATTTTTAAGTCAGGCCTTGAGCCAAGTGAAGAACTAGAAATTGGTAAGATAGAAAGAAGCATGCAGTCAGAGTTTTACTTGGAGTTCAACTTGGAATCAAAGGAGTCATCAAAAGAGTCAAGTCAGCCGAGCCTAGTCTTAAGTCAAACAATTCTCAAGCTGACACAAACTTTTAAAGCCACATGAACCCAACTAAATTATCGATTTTCATCCTGTGAGTGTGAGTTTCCCGTTTGTTGGCCATTAGCGGACTTGGGAAGGTGCATAACCCGGACGTGGCATGCCTCATTTATATATATACATATTTATATACATAAATGTATAAACGAGTAATGGTAAGGTTTATATACATTAAGCGTGGTATTGCTTAACTTTTGCCACACGGCCAGTCACATTTATCGCTTATCGCTGTCAACCTCCATCGCGTTTTGTTTGCTTTGAGCTTTTTCCCCAGCTGATTTTCCGTTTATTGCATATTAATCAGATGAATTTAGCTGATAAATAAACTCGCAGGTGGCCATCAGACACTTTGCCTTCGCAGCTTTTTTCCAAGTGGCTTCCAATTCAACGAATTTTAATTACGTGCAACGTTTGACATTATGGTAATGGGACTGCTTGCTTTTGGCCCCAACAAAGTGTAAATAAGGGTCGAGGGTCAAAGTGCTCTTCACACGCTGTTTACTGTGGCTTAAGCAAGGATGTCGACTGGCGACAATTTGTTTAAGACTTTCGTTCGCATATTCATGACCTTAATGAACATTTGTCATGTTGTGCACGCAATTTCCGAATGGTGACAATGATGAAATGTTGCCCAGATATCTAACTGAAAACTAAATGATATTTAGTCGTTTTGTGTGTGCCCGAATTGACTGTCAATTTGGCACTAAACGAACAATAACTGAGTAAATGATGAGTTGGTCATTAAGAGGGCCCATAGTCATTTCATAATGAGCCGCCATGGCCACGAATTGAGCAAATATATATTCAACTCGGCTACTGGCCGACCAGGCACATTTATCAAATATAATGGACGTTCACTATCGTCCAGCCAAAAGACAAAAAACCATCTACAACAACTAGAACAACTCTGAACAACTGTTCACAAATTGCCGTGGGCACGCAAAGCCAAATGTCTAATAAACTTTGACATATTGAGGCAAATATTTCTATCTGCTGGTCTTTTTTCCCCTTCTCCCCCTTTACAAGTAGTTTTTTCATTCTGTTCCCATTGTTGCGAAAATTATAATTCCTTATTTTTTTGCAAACACCCGAAAACCAAAATCATAAATTATTGCACGCCCTCAGTGACAGAGCGAAGGAGACAATAACGACAAAAATATGCGCACCGAAATGAATTAGAGCCCTCAAAAGAATGCTTTATTTTTTCGCGAAGAACTGTGAAATAACGTTGCGCATACGCCACATTGGTCCAGTCAAGTCCGACTTGGCTTGGCGGGTTTCTTTCTATTGTACGTTTGTTTTGAACGCGAGATTTTTTTTATTTTTACTGAACGATTTGCGCCATCTTTCAACCGATTTCCGTTTTCTCATATTTTGATTTTATTTCTTTTATTTAATGCTTGTTTTTGTTGTTGTTATTTCTGGCGTGTGATTTATTTGCTTTGTATTTTAGATTTGACTTTCACTTCAGTTTCACACACACTCACACTTAGGCACACTTTCGAATGTGTGTTTGGCTAACTTTCTTGATAAGCGAAGCGAAGCGAAGTGAAGCGCGCGCGAGCCTACTCAAGAAATATCTCGGCTCAATGCGTCCAGCGAGCACAATGAATGACGAACAGTTCGCTTGAAAGCACCATCGACGACTGAGCAGCCGCCGTGGCGTGCTTGTTGTATTTTAAGGGCACAGTAAACGCCAGGCCAGGCCAGGACACTTGTGTGCGCTTTCCTTGCTGCCACTGGCTTGTGATGGCAGCTCCTGTCGCCTTTCTGCTGCCTGCTGCCAGCCGCTTGCCAATTGCCTGGCCTGCTCAGCTGTTTGCCGAAAAGCTGCGAGCACAAAAGCTCTCTCTCTCTCACTCGTTCTCTGCGGGAGCGGCAATTTCGCACTGAGTGCAGCTACTGGCCAATAGATGGCTGTACTGCTACTATGATGAACTCATTAAAAAGATATTAATAATTTAACTGTATTTAAATATTTTATTTAAATTAAACGCAGTAATTTCGCTATGTTTGCTTATCATTTTCAAACGTAAGAGAAATTTCAATTGCAATATAAATTGATTGACAAATAAAGCTAAGCGTGAAACAGCTGCCCATGGCAATTGAATTTATTTATTGTCCTTGAAATTGCCGAGCGTCAATCTGCTTTGAATGTGCATCAATCAGCTGCTAAATATTTTTTTTATTGGCTGCCATTTCAGTAATGTCAAACAATAACACAATTAAATGCCTTGTGGCGTTGTCTGCTGCTATTGTCACAATGTTATTTTTGTTTAATTCAACTTTTATTTGACTCACGGTCAAAGGCGGAAAGTGCAGCCACAACAACCACAACAACAAAACTCGGTTTCTGCAGCGTTTTCTGATAAATGTCAGCAGTGCGCCAGCGGAAGAACTGACGCTGACAGCCCGACAATGTGGCTGACACTGATGGAATGGGCTATAAAAGAGAAAGGGGCAATCAGGTAGCAAGTAGTAGACAGCACCAGAGGCAGATGGCAGACTATTAAAATCACAGCCGTCTATCCAGCCACGCACAACTAATGAAGTCCAAGTGGAACTATAAAATAGGAAAATACTCTGACCAGCTTAATAAAATAACAGAAAAGTCAAAAGAGCAGGCACAGCTGATATAACCCAGTTTGGATTGTCGCTAAAAGGTCTTTGGCGAATTAAATGACTGGTTCTGAGATTCTAATCAACTTCGCAGCTTTCTCAGCCGACTATCGGGCTAGCATTTAATTAACATCCAAGTAAGAGTGTAGAGAATAACAAGTGCAACTTGCAATTCAATGTATACACTGATAATGTGAGTGCAGAGCGCGCAACTTGCACATAGAAACAACGGACAAGTGCAACGGGATAATCGCATCACACTCGGGTAAATAAATTCCTGAAGTGGAAGCAGTCAAGCGGAGAGTGTACTTCACAGCGCCAAACTTGTAGCCAGCTGTCTATCTGAGTTGCAACAGCCAACAGACAAACAGACAGACAGATCGACTCCTTCAAAGGAACTACCACAAACATAAAGACACGGGAAGGAGAGGAGAGTAAGATTCATAGAGACAAAAAGGGCTGCATTTGCAATTCAAGTTAATGACAAACATTGTACAATACTCTAAACAGGACTACAATCAGTTGTTTGTGCGTTAACAGCAAATGTTCTCAAGTTGCACTTGAATGCCCTGCCTTCTAGATATTGTGTCCATAATTTTAATATTTAATCAAGCATTCTGCTGGACAACCGTACTCTTAGGATAATCACTGAACCATTTATGCAATCAATCAATCAGTGGGAGCTTTGCTGTGTAAATATGAAAACAATGACATCCTCTCACAATGAGAATATTCAACGATTGGCACTTCAATCCACAATTATGAAATTCGAGTAAACAATCCATAGCAAGTGAATGACGCTTAGAATTTATTGTGATTATACTCGTATGTTACAGTTGAAAATTAATTGTGTTCAGTAAAACTCTTGAAATGTGACAAAGAGAAATTTTAATACAAAATATACTTAATTTGTGGATGAATTTTGATAAAATTAAAAATCAATGTACTAAAGAATAGTTTATTCTCATATAGTTCAATTTATTCTATCTCTATAGTGTTCATTTTTAAGAAAATAAGCCTGACAGATTTCGTCATCTCCAACATCTCCATCTCCAACATCTCCAACTTTCTTAACTTTACAAATTTATTTTACAATGGTTTAACTTTTCTTTTAATGACTTTAAAGTCACGAGTATCTTCTATTATTCTGTGTCAGCGAATAAAAATATTCTGAATACATTTTGCAATTTTTATTGGAATTTAATGCTCACCTCTGCGCATTTATAGTGTATAAATATTTGAATAGAATTGCAAATTTTACATTCCGTGGACACATATTGATCTCAAAGGCCACCTCGGGGACAAAGGGAGGACAACAACTGCAGTTGACCGACACAACACATTTGTGCATTGACAGCAGAATTCGAAAAAAGGTAACTCGAGCAAAGGACAACAAGATAACAAAATGTATCATTAGTTTGTGCCAACTTAGTTGCAAAATGGCTAACATGAGCATGACATTACGAAAAAGATAATGATTGTGTAGTTTTGTGACTTTGGGTAAAGGAAATCTTAGCTTTAAGTTGAGAAATTTAATATAATGCAATTCCAATGAATACTAATACAATTAATGAATTTAATTTGATGACTGTCTGTCTGTTTTATTTATTTATTTAATGTCAACTAAGAGCAGTTGACCAATAAAGTAAAAATTAAAGTATAAAATATAATAAATATAAAAATTAAGTTAAATATTTATAGTTAAATTTAATATTAAACTGAAAAGATAAAAATTAATTTAAAGTATGAAATAGTAAATTGAAAATTAAAATTAAAATTAAAATCTGGGGGTATAAAAAATTATAAATGATCCAACATTCGTTGCAAGGATTGGGAAAAACCCAGAAAAACCCAATCAGATCAAAAGTATTAGTAGTAATAGTTAATAATATTACAAATATTAGAAATTAGTAAGGTTAGGGATTTCTAGAAAGGAAGAGGAAAAGGGAGGATTTCAAGGAGGGGAGAGAGAATTCTGAAGAGATAACGTAATAAAGACTATTATAGTATGTGCACAAAACACGAAATGAACTGTGCAAAGCGTAATCAGTTGTGCATGTAGGTAAAGATAAAGGCTGATAGTTCCTAGTGGTTCTACGCGGAATGAAAAAGGTAAGGCGTTCTAAAAGAAAACTAGAGTCAATATTGCCATTAATTAATTTATGAAGGAAAACAACAATTAATA